>JAUTBT010000794.1:7295-50798 GCA_032361225.1 Lepetodrilus schrolli | reverse complement strand
ATTTTATGACGCTAATAGGTCGATAATCCACCGGACGCTAAATATTTATGACGCTAACATTTCATGATTTACAGTATATTGCATTTTGATATTCTAGAGTTAAATAAGTCTCAATTTCACACAAGCAAGTCTAGAATACCACATCATCATAATAAGGATTCAATTCTACAAGAAGGGTTTCTATGTAATTACCATTCAATTATCTTGATATACATAATTGGAAATCAAACATTCAACATTTGAGACTAGATGCCGGTGTTGTCTATCTATATGTACGTCCGGTGTAAGCATCTTCTAACATCAGGGCACGGTACCTCCTTACACATACGCCAATATTGCATGAAAGACATAAAAAAAACCCAGTCATTTCGTTCGATAAGATGATTCCAATAAAAAAATTAAAAAAGTAAAAAATAATTCCATATTTCAACGAAGAATCATTAGTTAATAGGCCATGACAATTCAGCGTAGATTAATGTCCGGTAATTGTCAACTAATCAAGAATCTGTCACCTTGCCGAATAAATCCTGCCGAGACAATAAACGCCGGCTGGAATACGGTAGTGTCCAGATAGTGTGCTTCATATAACACTAACAAATATTAGTATTAATTATTATTATAGTATTACAATTACCACGGGGATAATTCTTCCTATATTTCAACGTCTCACTTATTATCACGTGTTGCCATTAATAACACATTTTGTGTGAGTTTATTTGGGGAATTGGGGTTTAGAGCCGCTTTCACTTATATCACGGTTTGTCAGTTTAGGGTAGGATGAAATCCCGCAACATCCGTAGCCCTGAACCCTATTTTTCATCTACATGTCCCCACCTGTACCTTGATACGAAGGTTTCTAACGTACATCGCTAGTTATCTGAACGTGCATTCACATTTAGTAAGAGAGCTAGCAATTCATATAGTAACAGTAACAGAGACAATTCATATAGTAACAGAGCTCAGCCCTCCAAGTAATTCCTATAATTCCCTCTAATTATCAAGAATTATTGACGTAACGTGTCTGAAGGCACAGCAGTAATCTCCCTTTGAAGACGATACCGGCACCACTCTCCTCTGTTCTAGCAGACGTGTTGTCAGTTAATATTAGATGCCGAGCGAACCCAACAGTCGTTGTTCTAATACAGGTGCTAGTTCCTGAGTCTCATGTAACCTGCCCTGAACATGTGTTCAGTAACGTCAGTTGGTCAGGAAATGGGAAACAGGTTGTGGACGAAGACCGTGTTACGTTTATTTAGGAAAGGGGGACAACTTAGGAACAACTTGATACAGGTCTATGTTAAGACAATTAAAACACCTGTTGAGTTTACTCACCGTCAGAACATTCCGAAGTGTTTAAGTTAATTACCTTCCAATAAAGGTTTCACTTACACAACTGTCGGAAATGACTTTGATGAGACGATTAGTAAAACCCAAATTAAGTTCTTAGTCGCAACTGCCTCAAAACAAGCTAACGAGAAAAGACAACTTTCCTCGTTATAAAACTTGAACAATTAATGTCCCATGATATCGATTATCACCTTCCAGGAGGGAGGCCTCCACAATAAATGTATTCACAAACATGTCCGTAAAGCCCGGCCACGTGACTGCTGGCTCGGCCACGTGACTGCTGGCTCGGCCGTCAGTCATAGCGACAACTATACTGCACACATAGGATCAATCGGAAAACACTTCACTGATCTTCCCTCTCTTGGCTGGAAGCTAGACGCAAGCTCGGAGGGCCGTGCAGATTAGATAACTCCCTCCGGGGAATTATGATAAAATATTCATATCTGGAATCCCAACACCTCTCCCGGGCCTCGCTGAGAGATCGGGCCACTCCGTGACTTGGCAGCTGCCAGAGGGAAGAACCACTTCGTAATTGGTTCGAAGCGAAGGTTGTAAAATGACTGATAAATATTTGATGATCGCGTGCTGCGGATCTTTTATATGCTAATTATGATCGTGTGTTGTAAATCTGTAGAGGTGTGCTGACTTCTGAATTACTGAGCACACCTCATTACTTGCAGATATGAGAGTCGTCTGATCCTCCGAGATCGCTGTAATCTGTGGACGGCTGAATGTCTCCGTGTCACATGGGCGGCTTAAATAGTTTAGTTCTGTTAAATGCACATAGTATAACTGACACCTATCGCCCTTGTTGACATTCATCAGCTGTCTTAGACACATTAATAGCACACACTAGGAAGCTAACAACAAACAACAACAAACAACAGCAACAACAAACAAACAACAGCAACAAAAACAACAGATTTGTAACGTTCATTATCCAGTTAACTAAAGCCAATCTGAAACTTTTGTTAATTGCTGATATATTTACTGTCGGGTGACAGATTCAGTCTCCATTCGAAATTATACACACAATCTTTGGGGTTAAATTCAATCCAATCGTTGACAAACATAATTATACAACAATACCATTGATATCGGCGAAGCTATGGCATGTGTGACACGGTATTGCGCGGCCAATGCTCACAATACACATTCTGTACACAACACAATAATAATGAGAACAGTCATATGACTGTTGTGTCCACCTTCCTCCTTTCTGATAATGGTAGATGGACGTGCCGGGTTTATCAAACTATCATCAGAGGAAATTTCAATATTCAAGTGTCACCCGTCGTGTAATTGATTGAGCTCCGGAAGCGTTGCGCCACTAAGTGGTCGGTTTAGTCTACACGGCACGAGACTTGGGGACCAACTACAATGGAGACATTGCTGTTCGGACTCTATAAATCAGTGGCAGGTCGAGCATGAGCCGGTATCCCACGGGTCATGTGCCGGAATCCCGCGGGTCAATGAGCTGATTAATTGGTTATCAGTGCTACTCAATGTAAGGATCAGTCATGGTCCGTCGATCACGTGATGTTCACCGGTAGCGTTCCGGTCGTAATGCGTTCGTCGCCCGGATTACCAGAGCTCAACAAATGATGACGTAATGAACAGACGACACGGATTACGGTGTCGCAGAGCGGAGACGCTGGACAGGAAAACAGCACCGGTAATAATGTCGCATTACGAATGGGTGCACAAGCGAAATATGTGACTTCAAATCGCATTTAATGGCTAGATTAGCTTACGAGATTTTCTATTCAACATCTGCCCATAGGTAATGTACTTTGTTCAATGTCAAGGAGCGGGAAATGAAAACAGCCCAATGATGTCTATCTCGTAAATCAACAAGCATGTTTACTAAGAGATGTTGCAACTTATATACGCTAGTCATTCCATTTCCAGATTTTAAATTAATGCTAGAATTCGAAAAGAGATGGGAACAAAAAGTGCCGACGTAACAGGGCTGTACTGTATCAGGGAGGTACTGTTCCAATACAATTTGCAAAGTAATTCAACAGAGAAGGAAATGTCATTTATATCTATACCGCGGCAGTTACAGGGTTAAATGACGATCAGAGTTAATGAAATATTCAATCCCACCCCCCACCCCCCACAAGTTTAGAATTTCACAAGAATTTACCAAAAATTAAACTATATAGAACAGGAACCCGGTAACCCTTTATATACAATAATAATAATAATAATAATAATAATATTTTCAAAGGAAAACTGCATATATTGCGCGTCTTCACCAATAAACAAATAACGATGTTTATTTCCCAGCTAAATCATTTACATGTACAAGCTTGATGTATCATAACTAAAATTATATAAAATATGATCCACTGATTGGGATGAGCACCATAACCTTCTTATCCCGCATCAATATTGGCAACTATATTCGGAATACCGTCTTGCCCAATAGTCTGAATACAGTCTTTCCGAGTCTGAATATTGCTTCACGACGTAACCAGATATGAACATTCGCGTGCCATACACGGGATTAACATAACTAATACAGAGAATTAAGCTTACCCAGTGTAATTAGGGTTAATATCCTACTTGTGGGGATGATAGCAGTAACTCTGTTATCAGGTGGCTGTAGTTGAGATCAATGCAGACTTGATTACTGCGATAGTTATGTAATACTACCATAATATTTACATGTCATATAATATATTCTCCAAATACAGGAGTTACAGCGGCGTTCAATGGGTTAACGAACACGGGTGGGGTGAACACTCACATACCCGTCTTAATGTAAACTCTCGAATACAAGTGGGGGATAATTAGAAAATGTTGAATCTATCTTATAGGATAGCGTGAACGTACACCATTATGAAAACAGAAATTAGAAATGTATCGCATAACACCACATGCGTTAGTATTCGTGGCGAAAAGATGTAGATGATAAATATATTAAAATTCAAGGTATGGTTCTCGACGTAATGAATAGAAGGCGATAGTTACAGATCTGCCGAACAGATCTTTTTCAACTTTGGAAAACAACAATAATTATTTTTATTAACTAAATGTGTAAACATTGCCGAAAAATATAACGTTAAATATAAATGACAATGTATGTGCACTTTTAAATGTAATCTTCGAAGCACTAAATTTAATATGTAGAATTATCTTTAAGATTATGGTTACTTTTAACATGAAGCTAGATAGTTCCTAATTTGGTTTATGCAGGTTTAAACTATAACTACAATATTAAGCATTTCCGGATAAGATATACTAATGTAAAAAATATTGCGTTCTCATTATACACAGGGAACGATATTTTACATTAAGATATGTACCAAACGTTTATGTCAACTGGTCAGAACATTAAACAGACGCGCTTCCTAAAAAATAATCCGGTGGAGTGAATCTCAGTGAGCATGGCACGAATACACGTGTTCCAATACTGCAAAAATATCCACCGTTGGCATCAATCTAATGACATCAGACCTGACAGCTAGAGCGTCTGAAATGTGTTTAAATGCTTCAAATATGAGTAATTACGCTAGTTGTGTCAGCCAGCTCGGCAATTCTAGAGCTGGCAACAACAAAAAAGCTATTGGCCATTTCGCTGAAAATCGTCAGGTGTGTAGCTGACACATTTTAGAGATTCTAGTTTCTTGAAATAGTTACTGGCGTGTTTAAAATCATGAGAAACTCAAAGCGACGTTTTAATTTGAAATGAACAATCATCTCAGACTACTGGGCGGCCGGCTTGTACTAGCCTGGAGAAATCCCCAACCGATGTCAGAGTTTAGGACCGATAAAGATCTAACCCTTCTGCTCTCTCATTGCCCAAATGCCGGGGAGAGGGTGCGCCCCGTCGATTCTAAGAAATATATCCAGGACGAGTACTGGATGGAACGAACCCGTATAAAGAGGTGGGGTGGAGGGTGGGGGTGGTATGTGGCGTTGTTGTGTAGACTAACTACTTCAAAGAGGTTGAAAGCAAATAATTTGTATATCAATTATACTGATAAGTATTACATGAATATGAAAAGTTTTACCCTCACAAGAAATCTGGACTTATTTAACTGTTTATGGCAGATATATTGAATACGACTAGCTGGGCGAGAACATGATCTGTGAAGCAGACTATTTGTTGTATAGATTGAGTAACTGGTCATATCAAAATCTGAAATAGTACGTTCTTGGTAAAACAGTGGCCATTGAATAACTCTCGTATCTGTATGCCTTTGGGACTGAAAATGCATCAAGATTAAATAATAAATTATTAAATTCGTCCCCTTTGGCGACGTGTGGGGAGAACATCAGGGAAGAGTAAATAACTTGTTTCCTCACAAAGCAAGTCCAGACAACCATGACTGCAGTGGAGAAATAAACAATACAACAATAAAATAATACCCTGTGAACGACAAAACTGTACCTTCCAGGTCAGAGTGACATAATGAAATCCGAGTTGGAAATATTTCCTCGAAGTCTTCAGAGAATTCTAAACCCAAACATAAAAATAAACCAAGAAAATACAACGATATTCTAATTACGTAGAACAATCATAAATAATAGACTCTGACGTGTTTAACTTTAGATTTCTTCTACTCTCAACCAGAATAGGAAACACACCCCACAATGCCTTGTTGGTGCCTCAGTCAGTTACATCCGGAATAGATACCTATTAATCTAAACTGTCGGAAACAATTCCCAACTACGAACAGTCAGGAACCAACAATGATCCGATCTCAGAAAGGTGAATTCTAGTACGTGCATGGTTTAGATTAAAACCCGATGCAAGAAGAAGCTTTCTGGGAAGATGTTTTGGCTTGTTCATGAAGTCAGACACTGACTACGACACGAGCTCCTTGAGCTGGTTAGGAGCTACACAACTTGGCCATTAGATGACATCTTCATTACTGGAGAAGGATGCACGTAATATCCCTGGAAGTTGTAAAACAATTTAGCCCGGGTAGTAAAACCCGGTTTAATTCAAGTTTCCTGGACGATTTAATGACGCTTTGACGCTCAACCCAAAACTTAGGATTGAAATCTTTAAGTACACGGACTTTGAATTATGGCATTTCTTAACTCAAGTTGTGGGGAAATATAGATGCCACTTTGGGAGCAAGTTATTGACTCGGCGCACGCGCGTGACGTCAAGGGGCATGTGCACTGTCTGATCGCGCGAGCGTGACAGATCACGCGGGAGGATATTCTCATGGGACGACCAGATGCCATTCTCCATTGATTCTCATCCACAGAATATAATTCTCATTATCCTCTCCGAAACAAAGGGGAAGAAGCCATCGAGGTAATGGAAACTATATCAAATTAGGATGATGTTTGACAGTATTATGTATTACTCCCTTTCCACTCTCCACCACAGCAACATTAATTATTATCACTAGGAGGAATGGGGCGGCAATATGCCAGTAGTGTTTGCGTATTGACAGAAACAAAATGAAATTAGGAGGATAGGATTCTGCGAGAGAGTGAAGTTCTGAGGGAGAACTACCCGATGATTTTGTTGAGGATTGGTTTGGACAGGTTTCAGTGGAGCACTGCTAGGTGGATCTGTTCTTGGACCACGTTAATGGATCCGTCCTGGTGGCTCAGAGATTCGGGAATCATTTCAACTGTCAGAACCAGGCTTATTAAATTCAAATATTCTCAGAATCTGGAATCTACTCTCTCGAAATCTTAGTTTTGGCGCTCGTGTTAATATTTGTTGTTAATCTGAGGAGAGAAAACCAGAAATAATGTTCTCTATTTCTCAATGAAAAATATAATATTGAAAGCAATACTTTATAGCGATAGTATTTTATGGAAATATTGTGCATTTAGTTATGTCCATTGCACGTTGGAAACTTGAGTACATTTGTCAACAAGATAATTGTATTTAAAACGATGCCATCACAGACATGGGTACAGGTATATCGATACTGCTACACCCAATACTGCTAAACGCGACCCCTTGAGAATGTTTAACCCAACCCTTCCTTCTAATACCCTCATCCACCAATTCTCCGGATGAAACCAACGTCTTGCTATGTTTCCCCGATGATATTCATCACGGTGCCATGGACCGGATTATCTCGTCTACTGGTGCTCGGCCACATGGAAAATAGGAAAAGCAAATTCAATTCTGGATATTGCTCCAGCAATGTGAACTGACCGATATTTATTCCTCTAATTCACCATTTAAATACGGATACAACTGGATGATCATAAGTCCTTGTTTAATTAATATATTATCTTAAGATTTCCATTACGATAATTTCTATATTCCCGTTGTTAAATATAATATTTATATTCAACGATAATAATCTGTTTTCCAACTAAAATAAATACTACTACAGTATCAATATTTCAGCTACTAATATTCTCAATAAATACTATTATTTCAACTACTACGAAGTCTCGATATTTCAACTTTTAAAAAACCCACATCAATATGTATGTATAATATATTTCTTTACTATTTAATTATAGTTTGATAATTTTATTCGTTTGAAGTCAACCAGAAATAGTCTACTTTCAGACAAGACGTTGCTATATCGAAAGTCACTAGGATTCATGATACCAACGTAATTCATGAACATTTCATACGTGGCCAAACACTGGTATTTAATGCATGCGTCGACATTACTTGAGCACTATCACAATATCGAATAATAACTCCATACATCACTTGCTTTCAGTGCGTAGCCCCATTGAATTGAATTAAATTAAATTAAATCCAAACAGGACAACGCTATGTTAGTAGCTGAGTCTCTCTGTACAAACCGTACCCTGGCCAACTTGGTATTAATTGTCACGTACAATTGTGAACATTACGCGTGCATATTTTCTCACATACAAGTGCAGATTGTGTGCCGTAAAAATGCGACCGCGAGAGATGCGTACATTGTCACGTACAGATGAGATGCACATGTTGTCATGTGCACGAGCACATTTTGTCACAGCCGTAACATGTGCATGTGTTGTCATACAAGTGCAACCATGACAACGAGACATGTGGGTATTTATTAAAGGTCTCGCAAGGAACTCGGAGTGTGGCTTCACTGAAAAAGGCAAACGTCGAGCTCTCTGTGTCCACGCCGCCATTTGCCTCTGGGCGTCAGACCCTTCGACAATCCGTCTCACGCGTACAATGGCTTTTCACGGGGTAATTGGTTTAACTAATAAGGAGGCTTCTATGACAGACCACAGGGGAGGGTCTATTAGTAGAGCTACCTTTTCACGGATTGACAAAAACACTGAACACCCGCGAGGCATGTTGCATTTAGGAAAAAAACGCGCCGTTCGATCATTAGGGGGGACGTTTGGGCTCGACCCGAGAAAAATACTGATAACCATTGTAAACTAATAGCAAGGGAACTGAAGAAAAGATAAGGAAACGTGATAATATAACAATTACGGCTATTCCATAAACCTCCCGCTTGGATATAGGGTGGTTGAACTCGGGAGATGACGGAATATTGTCAACGTTTTGTTCAATCGAAAAATGGTATGCGTGTAAAAATGGTATGCGTGTAAAAGTCACAATTTGGCGTTAGGTACGATCAGTGGTCCATAATCTAAGTTAATAGAGAAATCAAGATGGTCGTCGAAGCAGAACGTCATTACTATAATCCACCCCTGTGAACAGTGTCACTATACCACAGACATACAGGACGCGTTACTGCCATACATCTCCACCATGAAACCCAAGTCACGCGTAACCACGAATACGACAGTGCTATCTGCCCGATCTCAGAGTCCTGAACCAAGTAATAACTAAACTACACAATGAATACAGACGCACAAAAACTGTCGTCAAATCTATAGTTAATCCTGCCAAGATAAAACCATAATCCAGAATTCGCAAGTGTCTCACATTTTCCGTTCCTAGACCACATGTAGGTATCAAATCTCACACGCCAGACATTAAAAATATAAGACTAGATGGCTATGAAAACCTTCTTAGGAAATTGTTATCTAAGCATAAGGTAATTAATACCGTTTCAATATAGAAGAAATAGAACAAATATGATGAGAAACCAATCTGAAAATGTCTGAATAATAAATACATCTACAGAGCTATAACGTTATTTTGTTATCCACGCACACGCACACACACACACACACACACACACACACACACACCACACACACACACTCACCACACACACACACACCACACACACACACACATACACACACACACACACACACACACACACATTTTATCGATGTAAAATAAATATTCTTCTTCACTTACAACGCAAAAATACAACTGGATTCATTAATACTAATACAACAATTGATATTCGTTAAATGCCAATACAGCATTGGATTGGTGTACGCTAGACGTGGTTGTCTCGTACACATAGTTAACCTAACCGTGGCACTATGTAACCAAATTGCATTGGAATTGTTACTTAAGTCTTCTAAATACCAAAAGCAAGATGGGATCGCGACGTTATAACTTCTGACAATTGAAATCCGAGAGTATTTAAATTGTTGAAACCTTTTTAATGTTGAGGAATGACTTTATCGCCGACATCTAAGCTGAGCTCACCCCAAAAGAAATATTAAATTTCTACTGGACTCACATATAGCACATATTTAAATGCCACGTGATGTGGTGATAAATATATGTTGTGGATGTTTTGGGGGGTTATATTTTCTTAACGGTAAAACATACGTTAGCTATGGTCTAGGAAGCACGTGCCAGTTGTTGTTTTTTCGTTCAATGAAAATACAGTTTAAAAAATGAATTAATTTTGTAAATATAGCATTCTCTCTCCTGAAATAACGATACTAATAATAATAATAATAATGACAATAATAATAACAACAACAATAATAATAATGACAATAATAATAATAACAATAATGATAATAATAATTATTATTAATAATAGTGTAAGAAGGATGCATATAAAATTAGATTTGACATATATTTACAATATACACGAAGCTTTACATTCAACATTCATCACGAACCAAATATATTCAAACCCATACACTACTTAGGTTACTACAGAACATACTAAATAAGTCTGTGTATTCAATGATTACATGGATATGTTTCAGAATATTAATATAAATAACATATTTAAATATTAAAGATTAAATAATTTCTAGACAAATGTATGAATGCGGTTTTCCTTTCCGTTTCAGTCTACTCCTATCTTTTCCAACACTTCAACAGATAAAACTATTATGACGTCATGTTGAATTGTAATAACGGTGGAAAATGTTATTACCGGCTTCAAAATACTTCAATAGTATGTGAAAGTTAGAAAATAACACGTATTTGACAAAAAGTAAAACTTGAAATATAGTCACCAGACCAGTTAGGACCTGCAGCCGCTACATTAACTATTGCAGGATTTCAATTATCCTTTACTACAATGAAACATAAGCAAGAAGGTATTATTCTAGACGTACTACAGGGGTCTGCGATTACTCTAGTGTCAGGAGGATTTTCAAATTGCCTGCACTCTGCCTCTTGCAATGGACTGTTAATCCGGAATCATGTCACACGATAAGAGGTTACGCCAGACCGAGAAGTACGATGCCACTTCTAACGTGGACGGGGTATCACGACTGGGGTATAGTGTGTCGCAGGGTTGCTACTAAAACTCATTTGCCTAATGACAGTCTATTAAGGGTGGAAGATGTGCGAGATAGAGACTACTGCGGGGGAAATGTGAACCGGATCTCGACACATGAAGTCAGATAATGTTTCCTAAGATACGACAGCCATGAGAGATGAGTTGTAGGGGGGTGCTTATCCACGGTCTGGGATTATTGCGTAAATACGCTACTAGTCTTAGGAGTTGTTCAGGTATTGGTGTTGTGTAGTGTCTACATATTTGTGTAGTGTTATATATTTGTGTTGTGTAGTGTTGTATATTGGTGTTGTGTAGTGTTATATATTTGTGTTGTGTAGTGTCTACATATTTGTGTTGTGTCTATTAAGGGTTAAAAGTATTTTGAGTTCATGTTACGAATATAAATATAATTAAAATAATCGTTATGTTTTGTAAAACATAAATATAATAAAATTATCGTTATGTTTTGTAAAATATATATAAAATTAAATTAATCGTTATGTTTGGTAAAATACCTCCGTGGGCTTCTTCACGATACAGGAACACGTCGATTGGTTTCCCAGAATAATATTAATTAGGTGACCGAGAATAACAGTCATTAGCATTACGTAATTTTCCCAGGAGATACGCCGACAATGTGACTGTCAACTGAAAGTCATGTTTCACTAAATGCATGTTGGTTGTGATATATATTTCATGTAAACAAATGCATGTATATGATTACAGAAGTAGATGTTTTCTACTGCTCCACCACACAAGCCGCGATCCCTGAGGCAAGAGCCCGACCGTCGACACTTGACTGCGGAGTTTGTTAACTGGCGGCATATTTTATATATATGGTAAGACACTCGCAGACAGCGATGAAAACCTCCTCATTATGTCATTAATTTTAAATCAATCACTCGATGAGTCGCGGAGCCGGTGATATTCCGCCACTCGAGTGTGCGACGAGAGGGCTTCAACGTATAATTCATATCCTGTAAAGATTACTTCATACATAGCCTTGGATACTCCAACGCCTCTCGATTGGAAGTGTTTTAATTACCGCCAGTTAACCGGATATGCCTCCGCTGGGGGTTAATCGGCGAGGGTAAGAGCTGTTCTTTCATTATTTGACGAGCATCTGAACAGTGGAAAACAGTACAAATCCATTTTTCTTTTAAGCGAGAGATGTAAGATTATTTCTGCGTGTTCTTGGCGGAGCAGACCGAGTGTTGACGGAGCAGACCGAGTGTTGACGGAGAAGTCTGGCTGTATCTGGTCGCCTCGCCAGTGGCGCCGAGCAGGAACCCCCGAGGCGATCCCAACATCCGCATAATTACTGAAAAGCCGAAACTTTCGCCACCTCCTACGGAACACAAATCCTCGAGTAATAACAACCGAGATGGAAAGTCTTTAACGTTGAACGAGCGTCGTTAAACTGACTGTGAGCGAGGCGAAGTTCGAGGAATCGCGCTGTCAACTCGGCGGCCGGGAAGCTTTGGTTTGTATCACTCGCTGCACTGTCCTCGAATGGGTCGGCAAATCTAAACATACATTCCCCGTGGGGTCGCAAGGAGCTGGGCGGGCGCGACAGCTCTTCAACCATCACGCTCCATTTGCGAACCAAGACGATCACTTGCTAAGCTGCAACACTTACTCCAGTGGGAACCTCATTGGCTGAGGTGGGCGGGCCCGGGATCCGTAGCTCCTCCCTTTTCTGGGATAATTGGCAGTAGATCGGCAGTAGGTGACGCACTACGATAAACTCCCGAGGCTTCCCATGTTAATAAATACACTGAAGACAATTGTAATGAGGACAGGGGTAAATGTATGGGGTTCTAGTTGAGCTACACCGACGGACTTCTGGACGTGCCAGCCATTACCTCAGAGTGGGCTCCGGACGTGTGTCGCTGCTGCTCATCGTCCCTCCACTAGGATCACCCACCCACCCACAAGACTGATCACCCACCCACAAGACTGATCCCGACACGACGTTCCCGGGCCAGGGGTGACACCGGCCTACCTACCTATCTGTTTGTTTATCAAATTCGCTCAGGACGTCGGACGAGCTTAAATTCACCCCGATGCTGCTGGAAGGTTCGAGTCCGGACATGATGGCGGCGCAGTCCAAGCTGCTGTTCCAGCTCAACAAGTACTACAATGAGCGGGTGCAGTCTCGGAAGGGGGCGGTGTCCAAGACGACCCGCGAGGTGTGTAAAGTCGTGCAGGACGTCCTCAAGGAGGTGGAAGTGCAGGAACCGAGGTTTATCTCCTCGCTGACGGAGGTAAACAACAGGTATGAGGGGCTGGAAGTGGTGTCGCCCACAGAGTTCGAGGTCGTGCTTTACCTCAACCAGATGGGTGTGTTCAACTTTGTCGACGACGGTTCGATCCCGGGGTGCGCGGTGCTCAAGTTGAGCGACGGAAGGAAGAGGTCCATGTCGCTGTGGGTGGAATTCATAACGGCATCAGGGTACCTCTCCGCCAGGAAAATCCGATCTCGATTCCAGACTCTTGTGGCACAAGCTGTGGACAAATGTTCCTATCGTGACATCGTGAAAATGATTCCTGACACCACGGAGGTGCGACTGAGAATCAAAGAAAGGTACGTCGTGCAGATCACGCCTGCGTTCAGGTGCGGAGGTATATGGTGCCGATCAGCCGCTCACTGGCCGGTGCCACACACGGCATGGCCAAACCCCAACCTCGTAGCGGAAGTCAAAACAGAAGGATTCGACTTGTTATCCAAGGAGAGTATCTACATGAAAGACAAACAATCAGCCGCTGAAGGCGATGCCTGGGTGATGTCATTCCGTTACGCCGAGGACAGGCTGCTCTACGGCGGTTGTCGTCGGAGATGTCTCAGTATTCTCAAGGCATTTCGTGACCGCCATCTCGACCAACCCGGGCAACCCATCATGAGCTACCACCTGAAGACCCTACTGTTGTACGAGTGTGAGAAGCACCCGCGAGAGCTCGATTGGGACGATACCTGTCTGGGGGACAGAATCAACGGTATCCTTCTCCAGCTCATCTCCTGTCTGCAGAACAGACGGTGTCCTCACTACTTCCTACCCAATGTGGATCTGTTCAAAGGTAAATCCACAACAGCCATGGACAACGCTGCCAAGCAAGTGTGGAGAATACTGAGGGAACTTCTAACGAATCCGCGGAGTCTGGAGAAGCTCTGATAACGGCAGGGTTCTGTGTGTCGAGTCTTCAGAGGATTTTCAAAAACTTCTTGGTGTTAATTCCTATACCGTGGACGTATTAACTCAGTGGTTCTAGTGACTGGTAAGTTTGTCTACGTGTTCGAGGGACGTATCTATGTATAACGTGTCGTGTTTTACATTGCTACCATTCAAAGAGAACACATAGCTTCCTGCAGCGTTGAACCCTTGATGACGGTGGACACGTGGCTGCCAGTAACGTACATTGAGTGTCGCTGGGAGGAGACATTCACAGATTTGTAAGCATTATTGTTGCAGTGATACTCGAAAATATGAACTCATTGTCATTGTTACATTATCTGCGCATGTGTAAATATGCTGATCATTTTCATTATTTCAATTGCTCATTTTTGGTGGAAAATTATGATTCAATACTGGAAATAAACCGCGTACTAAAATTATTACAAGTATTTCTGGATTTATTTCCCCGAAAGTTGACACATGCGGCACTCCCCGAGCGTATAGTTGACACATGCGGCACTCCCCGAGCGTATTAGATGTCGAGGACTAATTCCAGTAAACAGAGGAACATACGATAGCCGTAGTTTATTTTTATAACCGAGGATTCGTAAAGCGTTTGCTCATGGTTATACCAAGCATACAAACAGCTGAACATATGGAATGTGAAGGGGAAATTAATGAAGTCATACTGTAACCTACTACCCCTTGTGTTCGCCATATTTGTTGAATATATTTATTATTCAAACAGCACACAAACAGGTTGAGAAATATCTACATGAATAAATGAATATATTAAATATAAACACAATTACTTAAGTAACGAATGCAACCATGTAGATAAAAAGAATAGCAAGTTAAATACATTTCCTAATAACAATCGTTTCAAATATATAGTACGAACACTATATATACTACGAACACAATATATAAGGAACACAAGCTACACTTTGTTGTATATTTAGCAATCAGTATTCTATAAGTAAGATAAACTTTTTATGTATATTGTCTAATTTCAAGAATCTGTAAATGTTTGTATATTGTACATTTAATATATCCTACCACTTGAAGACGAATTATATGTCCTATCAACGTATATTTTCCAATTTAAAGAATGTAAATATTTGTATAGTGTATACTTAATATATCCTACCATTTGAAGATAAATTATATGTCTAATCAACGTACTACGTGTAATTTCAAGAATCTGTAAACAAATTTTATACTGAATACTTATGTATCTACCACTTGAAGATTGATTCTATAAGATTGATTCTATGTCCTATCAACAGAAAATTACGAGCGTAGAAAATCACGATTATCTAATACGTACATGACGAAGAAGCTAAAGCATTATAAAATTAGAAATTAAGGCGGCTCATACATAAATACTGCTATAGAGACAACTACTTCAAGACATTATCTGGAACCTCTAGAAACTCGTCAGCACATAATTCCAAACAGGTGCCCGAATCTTGCTGCGGATCCAGTAACGTACATGAGACAGGGTCTACTCACGCAGCTCAGTACAGAAGGAAAACTCAAATTGTTTGAAATCATTTCCTGATTTGAGGTAGGCAAGTAGGTCAGACTGCCCACCTCGGGCCTGTCATCTATCACAGGGAAATAACGATGTTGACAAACGTCTACATTCAGAGTCATGAACGTGTATTGAACTGAAAGGATGATCGTGGAAAAACGTCAACGCTCCGTGCAATGGAAAACTGTGTTTGTGGAGAAATAATTATTGTCAGCTGTTGAACTGCGACACGGCGTACGGAAATATACTTACTAGGGTTGCAAATAGTGTTCGATACCCGTAGAAAAACCACACAGGATAATTCTTTATTGTCAAATCTATTAGTATTAATTATAATTATGTATACGGAAGAAATTAATCTGTATACGTATAATAAAAATACTAAGAATATTAGTCATCAAAATGCCGGATATTCATTAATTTGATTGACATTTAGGCTGATATATTTTCTAGCACTTTAAATGCTATTGAACACGAATATCTCAGAATAGTTAGAAGTGCTAAAGATAAGAAAATACTCACCAAATTTACTATGTGGATCGGTAGTGGTAAAACGTCAATATTATTAATTTCTACTTACATCGACTAACTACGACTAACTACGACTAACTACGACTAACTACGACTAACTACGCTTCCTATTGATGACAATTCTCAGTGTTTTAAAAGAACAAATAGTTCTCATGTTCCTTATACTCCGATCAATCAACAACCAAAAGCTACAGAATATTATCATAGGAAGTGCTAAAACAATTCTAAAATCTACAGAATATTATCATAGGAAGTGCTAAAACAATTATAAAAGTGACCATTCATATACTTCCAGCGAAATTTAATGAACATCATACAAATGTTGACATTAATAACCAATATACGGGAACTATTTAAATGGAGAAATTGTTTATTGATTTGTTTTCAATAAAACACGACACCAGATGTAAATATAGACAATCTCAATGAGATGTAGGTACGATATACATTTCAACGTCCTTTCCTAAAAACAGTTTGATTGTTATTGGCTAACATGTCTAAAATAGATTTTGCTTTAGAAAAGCATAGAATAAATAACCAAAGAAAAATAACGTACCTTAAAAAATAATAAGATAATATGCATTTGCCCTATGTAAAATGTAGATAAACTTGAACATATCTAAGTTGTGAATAAAATTGTCCACATGATAAAAATGCATTCATTTATGTGTGATTTTAATAACGATATTTTCCTACTACAATTTATACCAGCATTTTGATGTTCTTGGTTTGTTTTCCAATAGTGCAAAGCACGAATGTTACTTGCAATCGTATTTCTAAATTAACTTGCGAAAGCCGAGGGTAATATTTCCTGGCGGGTCTGAGCGCGCTGAGAGACGACACAGCATCAATGACATACGATACATCGGCTGAGGAGGGCTTGAAACTTGAATAACACTTATACTGTAATAGATCTGCCATGTGTATTAGGACAAGAAAATTGATTTGAAGGTTTAATGTTTCTCAAATGACAGTTCAAATATATTCTATACTTTATGAACGAAATTTAGTTTGACGGTTTGATGTTTTTTCTCGGGTTGAAATATATATATAAATACAATTTAAAAAATATTTAAATACATCTCGACGTGCATGCATTATTATTACATGCTTACAAACCAATGCCGAAATATTTTCAATGCAACTGCCTGTCAACATATTATTAAATATCTAAATAACAAGTCTCTGAAACGATTAAGCGTAGTATTTCCGTCATGAAATGTTTCAATAATAATAAATTGACCAAGCTGAGTTTTTGGCAAATTCGATAATTACTGATTTTCATTTTAGCCGTTTCAGTGAATGTGATCCATGAATGAGAATCATTAGAAAATAAACTGAACGCAGACTCCTCGCTGATAATTTATTTCTTAATTTGTATCACTTAATAAAATTTGTATCACTTAATACTATCATGATGATATGACGAGTAAATCTATAACTAACACTAAATAATTATACTTAAATATCTAACATATTAAGAAATATGTGCATTTCAGTGTTAATAATTACAATTTGATTTTCTAGAAAGTATACTCAACAATATTATTTAAGGGTCAGTAGTCCTTAATTTAGGTTAATATTATTTTAACCATGAAGAATTTGCAAACGTCAACAGGCTTCAGGCATTCTTCAAGAGCTTACAGACACATTGGAAAAAGCGTTGTATCAGATTCCTCCAGCCGAGTTCCGAAATTTGGTAGAAATCTGCCGGACCTTATTTAATTTTTTTTCTATGTACAAATAATGGTTTGTGGCTTATTGGTAAGACCAATGCATGGACAAATCATTTAACATATTATTTATCTGAAAAATATCATGTTTCTGGCTGTACAATATATACAATAATTGATTAATATCAACAGTGAAAATGTTAAATAGCTTATGAAAACGTCGTGTCTTCGATAAATAGAATAGTACACAACGTTAAACGCGAAATCCAATCTTAAAACGTTTCTATTCATTCACATGTTAGCATATGGATTTGACGCCATACACGTATTCATATTCATATTGTTATTATTATTATTGTTATTGTTAAACAATTATATTGGCATGATGATGAATCGTTGCTATGAGACTAGACGATGAACAGAGTAAAGGAAACGTGCTAGTATTGATGGGTTTTTATTTGTATGAAACGAGTCGCTAAAGGCTTTACCCTTTGACTCGACAGAAATGTTAATTTTTCAACGTGGATAATTTGAAAATAAGGCGTTACACATACTACCTATGAAGAAGAATACGATGAATTTTCAATATTCAAAGATGAGTTTTAATCATACCTACTGAATCACAATTACATTTAGTTAAAGGTAAGGTAATTATTGTATGCAGTAAACTAATATTAATACGGTTCGAACATAATGTACAATTATATTTCATTTGTTCAATACAAATGATTAATTTGGCTCCAATTCTATACGACAGATGTACACTATAATACCGGCCCAGTGAAGTCATTATGCACAAAGGAATAAAAGTGTTCCCTCTTTAAAATTCACAAAACAGGCTAATTAAATTAATCCGACACTGGGAAGACTGCTGAATTTGACACAACATAAAACGGAAGCTTTTCACGGGAGTGTCATAATTTCACTTGATGCCAACACTTGAGGACGTTATACGGTGACAACACCTTGTTCTAAGAAAGTGATGATTGTACGACTTACATGTCGCCGACAGCTGTATAACATATCTAATGATAATTACATTATGAATGTGACTTAATAGTGCCACTAGGGTCGACATCAACTTATTACAAAATAGAAATGTCTAACAAAAAATATCTATGTATGTATTTAGTATTCAATTATTTAAAATAGTTTTATTTAGTTTTTCTTATAAAGTAAATACAAAAGGAACGCATCCATTAAAAATAAAATAATTTATATTGCATTCGAATTTTACACACGATTTATATGTTATGATTAATAGGATAAATTACATATATGTAATGGTTGAATTAACCCTACACACTGAAATATCGCGCTGACACGTAGTATATACTTGGCCAAGACATTGATATTCTATCTACTCGTCGACCAACTCAATATGTACCCGGTATCACTATGATCACTACATAATTATGTACCCGGTATCACTATGATCACTACATAATTATGTACCCGGTATCACTATGATCACTACATAAGCAAATAACGATGACCCTAGACGCATCATGTGCTGTCATAACAGACCAGCTATGAACGTACTGTACGTGTTCTCACGCAGATGATAATCGCCCATTCATACGTAACTCACACAAACTGTCGTAATTCGTACAAGCATACACGTAACTCAATACAAACATATGTAACCAGCATTAGCTTCCAATCAGCACGTGCTATACGTCCTGTGCAGTCCAGACGTTCCATTAGGTTAAGAACAATATTACGTTATGCAGGAGAACGAACTCACCTCTGTCCACAGTACAGGTATACGATGCAGATAATATATAGAGAATCTCACCCAAGTGTCTTGGAATATCAAATATATCAACAGGAGTCGTGAAGGTTATTAAATCCGAGGCTTTGCCGAGGGTATAATAACTTTCATCGACGAGTGTTGATATTCCAAGACACGAGGGTGAGATTCTATTTGTCACCAAATATCATTTAAAAGTCATTAAAGGAGAAAAATGCCACATCGTAAAGGTTTTACTGTGAAGTCAAATCTTTAGGCTACTGTGCATTTGCACTGTTACATCAGCAATGCTACGACATCACAATTGTAGCGATGACATCACAATATCTGACCAATCAAATACTTGTGTCATGCGATATCTACAGCATGACATCACAATGGTAGAACAATCAAATAAACAATCAAATAAACCAAGAATTGCGTCAAACGATATCCATTGCTGTAGATATCGCATGGTATTTGAAAGCAATACCTACTGCGAAAAGACAGTATTGGGTGATAAACAGGTATACGGTATAGGCACATACTGGTACATGATATAGAGAGACACTGGCATACTATTTAAAGTCATACAGGTATACGATATGCGGGGCCATACAGGTATACGATATGGGGACATACAGGTATACGATATAGAGGCGTATACCATTTAGAAGCATACAGGTATACCACATAGTATCATATGTACACTATATATAGAGATAATATTCCAAATATAGAGATATACACAGGCGCATGATACTTAGAGGTATACTACATAGATATACCTGTATCCGATATAGACATAGACATATACAAGAGATACACATCTGTTTATGGGTAGACAGGAATCGTCTGAGGGGGGACAGACATCTAGACTCTCAAATATTCCAGAAAAGTACCCCGTGAATTACACGTTTACAATACGCTCCCTTTGTTGACGGGGAAGAGATTATTAAAACACACGTCACTCCAACACTACGAAGACAGCATTCCGCGTCTAGATATAGATGCGTCTTTGAACATGTAGGAAATTAGATGGTGTGTGGTGCAGGGGGTGGGGCGACGGTCTTGGAACGAGGACTTGGGGGTCGTGGAAAAGGGGGAGAGTGCAGTACCGCTATGTCAAGCACGATGGGCAGTACAACAATAGGCGAACACAGTACAGAGGAATTCCTAATAACTATATCAATACTGAGAATGCAAAGATCTGCCAAGGACGGATACCTCTCGCGTTTACGACAAGTTGAGACTCAGTTTCTTAAAAGCCCCCATTAGGCCATGAACTGACATGGTATGGCGAGTGTAGAGTGGTGGGGACGGGGTTTGGGGGGTTGCTCAAGTCGTTGTCGGGGGAAAGAGGGCATCCGTACTCTGTCTAAAGATGGTCATTACAACCACCCTGCTAAACAGCACTATCCTCGTCACCCCGAGAAATTCATTATCTAGATTATCCTTAATACTGGTATCCGGTATCGCCGTGCATGTCTACCTTTCCATCTGTCTCTCTACCCCACCCCCTCTCATTAAATATCCACCCTGAATAAGCAAGCGTGGGATAACTGTTCATCTTGGACTTGGAGCCAGCGCCGATACATAAAACAGGCTGGCGCAATCAAATTCCCGGGAGTTAAATATGCAATTTAAAATAAATCAGCCTCAAATCTTGTCTGCCTCAAATCTAGTGTCTCTAATCAAAAGATTTTGGCTAAGCACGCCATATTCATTTGGCTGATAATTGAAAACATTCTTAAAATATTGAAACGGTCATGTTGAAACGGAATCTGGTATATCTGTGATTATAAACAAATTATATTTGAATACGATTTTTAACAGGACGGCTGGTGACCAATCAAATAGACAGTCTATTCTGAATCATGTACAATTTATTTGTGCTAAAACAATACCACGAGAGCCATCCAATGAGGTATGTAAGTTCATATTTAATAAACGGTATAGTAAAATAATGAATGATTGTAAATTCTAGGCGCATACTTGAAATGACGAATGACTTCTATAAGAGCGACCTCAATAAGGACTGGAAACATTGGTTGTGTTATTGTTGATGGTGTCTGGAATATGTTCCTGCCAAAACATCCTGTAAGTTTTCGTTTGACTCAAAACAGCATCCAGCGAACATGAACATATCGTGTAACAAAGCAAGTCCAACACGCGAAGCGCGCTCTGCCGGTGGCGTTTGGAGGATAAGATCTCACAGAAATAATGTCCAGTTTTCGGTGCAAAATGTTAGCGAGATAAAGTGGAGGAGCGGAAGACATGTTCTTCAGATCTAAGGTGGAAACGTGAGCGAGGGAGCGTGCATTATCTACAATAACTTGAAGATGGCGTGATTGTACGTCTGGATACGTGGTCAATCACAGAAAACGTGCTGGACTCGAGAAAGGAGCAGACAACTGCAATTAATTTACTTCCAAAGTAGAATAACAGTGACCTTCAGTTTTATCCCATGTAGATAACACATTACGTTTAGGTGGAGCTTCTCCAATTCAATTCAATTTTCAATTCAATTATATGTTCTCTTTTACCACTAGCAGTGGTACACGAGACATGTATTATATTCATACATCAAAATAAGTATTCAAGCTAACGTATGGACATAGATATGTTTGGACGTAGCTTCTTCCAGCGATAGTCACCGTCACGTAGACGAACGAAAACCGCTTGATGGAAATATTAAAATAAAACCTAATAAATAAATCTCAAGTGAATCCGGCAATCTAATTGGTGACGTGACCCCAAAACAGTTCGTTCAAACCTCGATGAACATAAACAATACTACAGTCAATTCCTTAAGTGAATTAATAATTAATAATTCATAATAACGTTTATGGGTATTGACTGGAGTTCCGTGATTATAATTGTAACATTAAATTATTATTATTATTATTATTATTATTATTAATTAGTATTAATACGTCATGAATATCGTTAGCTTTTTAACTGTAAACTCATGATTGCTATTTAAATTTGGGAAAGCATCCAAAGTATTGATCAGTTTGTAGTCAAAATAGATTTTAACCTAGAATAAAAATTGGTATAGAAGGTTTCTTGGTATCAGAAGAGCGATAATTTCGTCCTCTTTACATGTAGCATATTAAAAATCCGTAAAAATCAGCTTTGCGGAAAATCTTTCTGGAAATAACTTTGTCAACCCGAAGCCATCCAATTTGCGCATATTGTAATCTAGCATATTTAATGTCCGCAATAGTAATTTCAATTTCATCTTGTTACGTATTCTGTTACGTCTAAATTTATTTTAAATAGTTTTATATCTTCTAGACTGAATTTTCCGGACAGATGTATTTTTCCGAAAATACTATATTCATGAATAAACCCCAGAAACAAAGTAACATTTAAAAAAAATAAAACAAAAAAATAAAACTAGCATTGAAAGCGTGTTTTATGATAACAGTAGACAATACTTTGTTATTTTATAACAGTAGACAATACTTGTTATTTTATGATAACAGTAGACAATACTTATTGTTATTTTATAACAGTAGACAATACTTTGTTATTTTATGATAACACTAGACAATACTTATTATTAACACCACAACGCAAGATAGGCGAGTTGTGCGCAACTAGCCTGGAACTCTATGCGAAGGAATAAATTCAGTTTACATTCCGTGACGTTATAACCATATTTAAAAGTCTACCATAATTTATTTTTAAAGATGCAATAATATTCTGGATGAGGAAACATTCCACTTCTCTAGTATACTGATATAGTATACTGATATAGTACACGAAGGTTTCTATAGTATACTGATATAGTACACGAAGGTTTCGTTTTGGAAATGCAGAACATTTCGTTAAAATTCTTGGAATACAAAACATATATTATCTTCTAATTAATCTACAACCATGGCTAATTTCACGGAAGCAGAATGTCACGAAAGACGAGGCGTTTTGTTTTCACAGACGATTTGATTACCAAATCCATTATGCGAGACAAGGCCATTTCCTCTCTGGTGCCACTATCCGTTGTTCTTTTCGCGTGTACCTTCTGCGTCCATTCTTGGATCGGAACCCGGCGCGGTGACTTTCTCTTAAAGCAGAACACTCCTGGGGTTCGCTAATGAAGATTAAACATGGGCTGTTCCGTCCTGCCCCCCTGTAGAGGTCTGCAGAACACGTGATACTCCCTCTGAGTCCTCTCGTCACTGCGAGACATGATATCGTTCAGATTCACAAACGGTTCCAAGAGTCAACCCGCGCTCCAGATCTTTGCGCTCTACACGCGACGGACGGACCCTTCTATCAACGATCCCAACAACCAAGGGCACAATTACCTGTAGGCCTCGTTCTGGGGAAAGAGGGAGATCTTCTTCCTTAATTAGTCGAGAAGAAGGTCCTGGTGGACTGTAGAAAGCTGGAAGCAACAACGAGGTTCGAGAGTTGATCCGATGTGGGAATACCGGACACGGTGTCAACTGTCGTGTTGTCGCCATGATCTGGTCCCCAGATGCCGGAGCTGTGAACCTCTTGCTGTCTTCTCAAGACATCCGACTGTCTTTGAGGACTAATGATGAAATACAAGGGTAAAGCTTCCCGTGATTTAACTCCACTGAGACAATTATTTTCAAAAGAAAAAGGAGAAGAAAGTCCAACTAGGAAATATACATGTATTAAGAAAGAAAATATCAATTGTCTGTTTCGTTTATCGGTATATTAAACTTCTTTTTTTTAAACTATTACAAATGTGAAATAGCATATAAATATATAAAATAACTATTAATAATACGAGCATTTAATGATGTGCTACACATATCTACCGGCACAAGCGTAACGTCCCTAACTAACGTATTCTCATTTACATAGGCTCTATTGAATGGATCGCATTGTATTTAAAACCACGCCTCTGTAATATATGGAATGAATTCTTCACCTGACGCTGCGGAATACTTCACGTTATCTTCACCAATGGATAAGAAAGACGGGGGAATACGATTGTTTTTTAAAGTGAAAACTCATTTGTGTCAGTGACTGTTTTCTGGCGCACAGACCCACAAGCGACGTCTATCTCAGTTAAAATCAAAACGTTATCGTAAAATTGCATGCCGAAAGAAAAGTGGAAACACGCAAAAGTTGGTCGGATTTCCTAGAACTAATGGACGTGAAAGCCGAGTCTCTACACTGGCATGACAAAATAAACCATAAAAACGTCAAAATAAACAAATGATGTTTAAGCATGTAACCAAAGTGTGACATAACAAATTGGGAAATCTGTTGCCCAAGGAAACGCCCCAACACCTCCCATTTCCGCGCCCCTTCTAAAATGTTTACTTTTATTGAATTTACCCACCAACACGGAAAATCAATGTATACTTGCTAATATTGCACGCACGCAGATCCAAAGACTATGGACAATATTACATACCCGCAGGATGTCTTGTTAACGTTTGATGTCCAATCCAAGACAGTATATGTAACAGAACACACAACTTAATTATAATGTCTCAACTTCATGACATTACTTTGCATACGAAAGTGGCATGTAGATATACCATTACATATACTGTAAAACGGGTATCATTCGCGTGTCTCTAATTTTCACGAAATTCACTATTTGTATTTGATCGTAATAGTAATAGTTTTAGAGCATCATGCATAGTAAATACAATTGCATTATAATAATTCGAGAGCGTCATGTATAGTAAATAAAATTACATTATATCTGTTGGGCTGAACGATATCGATCTGAATAATAATACTATAATTTTAATGTCGAGTGGCTCAATAGAAATCATGAAATCAAATTGAAGCTGAATAAATTAAATTACATATTTTGAGCAAACCGTATCCATATTTATTTACTATCAATGACATTAAAATAGAAACCATGATTGTTGGCGATAAAAGATATCACGGTGACCCTTGTGAAACTAAAATGCTAGTAATTCGAATCGGTGTCTAATTAGCATAGAATAGCTTGAAGTAGTTTGAAAGAAGAGGGCGTGCCATGGGATTGAACTATGAAGTATGGTATGGAACTCGTACATCAATCTTGCAGTGTTTAATACTGGGTTGTGTTCGGTGAATGCTTGGTTAACTGCTAGGCGTGTGATTGTTACACATACCCAGGTGGCTTGATCAATGTTACACATTCCAAGATTCCAAGATGTCGGACTGTAAAGTAGGTAAGACTTTCAACGGACAGTGAAAAGCGTTTGAAAACGAAGAATTCTCTCCAGGAAATCCGTGTGCCATTGTTTAGGTTTTCATCGTGGGCCACACTTTTAAATTTTAGATTGCAATTCTTTGAATTTAAATATTTAAAACTCTTCATTCGATAGTTGATTACCGTAATTACATACATGTACATACTTTTCGAATCTACTGGAAGAAATAAATATTACTAGAATTAATTTATTCTGACTGCTATTCCACATGCTACTTTCACAGCCTCACATCGGCGATATACTTTCAGAAATCTTTAACATTATCTCAAATACCAGAGTATTAATTAGTAACTGAAGATAATTTGCTTTCGTATAAAAGCGACACGATATTGTCGCAGAAATTACAACCAACACAATTAAATATGAATTTCGATCTGAAATAAATTTGACTGTTACTGTTACCGTTAGTACAAACAAAATTATGTGTTTCCCTATAAGATTCAAGCATGTTCACTGCCTATATTCAGTCTCTTTCCGCTGCACAGGCATCCATTGTATATGCAGGTTGACCCAGCTCGTAACAAGACGGGTAATGAATGGACGGTAGCTGGGGCTCTGGCGGACGTCATCAGCCATGTCAACTCTTAGTCAACTCTTCGTATTCCGCGCTCGTCACGTGCCTCGTTGGAGGACGCAGGCACCCCATCTTCGTCAGCGCCACGACAGGGGTAATTCATAATCCCCGCTCCACTTGGATTGCGCTGCCGAAGTTCCACCGAGTGTCGACTTGATGGGCATGTTTGTCATACACAAACCTAGGAATGTCGATGCGTCTGTCGAGATTGATATTAGCATATTTATTATTTCATACACTGTGTTGAATGTACTGTGTTTACAGATAAACATAGTTGTTTTTAAAAAATTGTTTTTAAAAACCTCTTTATGCACTTGAAGTGTACCGCAATTGTCCAGACAAAGATATTAAAATGAAATTCTGTTGTTTGTTTTTCTTTGAGGTATATTCATGGAATTCATTATTAACACAACAAAACACAGCGTGACCCAAACTAGTTTTCGAAGACCCATCGACTTTTAATTTTATAATTTAATATATGGGCGTTTTCCAACATAAATTCAGTGCCATATGCACATCATAGAAAGCATGCCGTTACCAGCTAGATGTAGATAGGTCATGTTTAGGTAAGTTAAGATAAGAAAAGAAACACATCCAACACAAGCAAACAGGACACGTGTAGCAGCACTAGCCTAGTGTGGCTCCTATTATATTCTATAATGCTGGTTTAACTATACCAGACAGATCACATATGACCATTTGAAGCTTTCATACAATATGAATCCTAAATCAAATGTACGATGCCTTTTTGCATACTTTCGTACAAACATCGGGTAGTAACGTATTTGACACCAACGGTAAACATATTATGAATAAACAAATGCATACATAGTTGTCCTCTGGTGCACGAAAGCAACAGCGCTAAAAGCGGATGTTTCAAGTTTCAAAATGTCCGTAAAGCCAAGTCAATCTTTTAAAGCGTGGTATCCAGGTTGAACCACAAACAATTCAACCACAAACAATTCACGGCACTGTGACTCCTTGCCACGTTTAATAAACTTCCAGCTGACGTCGCTAGAGGGATGACGGCGACAGATCTACACAACAGGGCAGTGTACGTGTGAGAGCTGATCACGGATCACTCAGCCAAGGCAGTCTTGCAAAATGATGAACAATACAATATACATGTCCAAAAAGGATTAAAATATTAACAGATCAAGGCGAGAACAACGTAACACAATAAGACACAATACGTGCAGTTTGTAAAACTAAATCCAGCAGCTAACAAGAACTAAAGATATAGATCTACGTCAACGTACAGCAATGTGTGACAGGAGTGTTACGTCAGAATGACCGCAAACTCAATCTGAAGGGACAAGGGAACAAATGACGTCACGTCAGATGCTAAGCTATGATTGGCAGGAAACAGAAATGACACTGACAACTATCCATCATGCATTGCGAGGGGGCCAGCACGCGACACTGTCCTGAATAAGTTTTTGCTCACGAGAAAGAGATTGGATACAACTTTTGCCATCTTAGTAAAACCGGCTCCTGAATAGATAACGGCAATAGCGACTAAAAATACCAGAAAGAAAAAAAGAACATCCAGGAAAGGTTTGGCAAATGCAGAGAAATATTAAGTTTAGACTTCCCACCCCAACACTGAAGTATGAGTTGTACGTGGTTATACATTCCAGCTTACATTGGCTGTCCTCAAAAGTCTTTGACGCTACATCGATCCAATAACTAATTTGGTCATAATGTTTAATTCATGAAACGGGAAGACCAGAGCAAGCATCACCGAGGAGCACAGACGTGTGGTCGGACTAGATGCCTCCCAGAGAGGAGCACAGACTTGTGGTCGGACTAGATGCCTC
Organism: Lepetodrilus schrolli; assembly: GCA_032361225.1. Classification (NCBI taxonomy): domain Eukaryota; kingdom Metazoa; phylum Mollusca; class Gastropoda; order Lepetellida; family Lepetodrilidae; genus Lepetodrilus; species Lepetodrilus schrolli. The sequence continues at coordinate 22,630 of JAUTBT010000794.1, read as the reverse complement.
CCAGAGAGGAGCACAGACGTGTGGTCGGACTAGATGCCTCCCAGAGAGGAGCACCGACGTGTGGTCGGACTAGATGCCTCCCAGAGAGGAGCACAGACGTGTGGTCGGACTAGATGCCTCCCAGAGAGGAGCACAGACGTGTGGTCGGACTAGATGCCTCCCAGAAAGGCAGGACTCCCCAGTGTTAATGAACTTAAAAGTTGCTCACAGGAAATTACAGAGGTGCCCGAGTCTCAAAGACCCCAGTGGCAATGATATGTACAACACACTCATTTACGCGATATTGCCAAGGGCAATGGAGGCAACAGCATCGTCGGAGATCGCAGAGAAGATAAGCAATCAAAGATAAAATGACAGAAACTGGAGAGTTACCAATTTCACAGTTGCAAATACTCCTAAGGAGGGAGCTAACCCTATTGTGCAGCGAACAATTGGCCGGATCTGTATCATATCAGCTCATCTTGTAGTTAGAAGACTACTGCGACCCTGGTCCAGAACTTAAAGGACGGGGGCCAATTCCAATTGCGCCTCGTGACGGGTCATCACGTTCAATCACGTCTGAGACGAGAATTAGGGACGGGAACTGTCAGGATCCCGGGGGGCTGTCAGATCGAGGGTGCGCTCACGTGTAAAGGTGTGGGGGTATTAGCTGCTGTTCCAGGCTTATTCAACGACGGCGGCTCCGTGAATGTGAGGGTAATAGACCACTTTATTCATAGGTCGTCGAAATTAACCCCACCAATTCAACGCAATATGGACATATCAGAAAAAAACCTTAAAAAACATAGTCCATACAGGACTACAATATGTTCATGGTTGACTGAAGACACATTGAAATTATTAAAGCAATACAGTTTCAGAAACAACGTTAGCGGTCACTAAAGGCCATCATATAGAGATTAAATGCCATCACGTAGACTGATGTTCAGACACACGTTCAATTATTCCCAATTTCAGAAGCCCAACAGTCCGGTGTCGAATCCACATACTACCAAGAGGTTCTACTTTCGTTCTTAAACCGGGTTAGCAATAGATAGATCAAATAGATTGCCCAGAAGGACCATCCTGGTACAAACTTGACTGAACCCACTACATCAATCACAGATTCCAAAAGACGAACGTCCCGTGTTATCGTGTTCCGACTTACGCTAGTAAATCTCTGTGCACAGGTTCGTCAGATGAAGGTGGAACAAACATTGTCAGATTAAACATCATTGGCGTGTTGCCGATTCCCCCAGGCCCTGATTTCGCCATATATCCGCGGGATCTATCATAGGATAATGGGCAAGGATTAGTACACGAGGTCTATTAAATTAAGCGCCGCCGCTCAATACCGGGGCCAATAGCCCGGATGACAACATACTAAGACGTGGCCCTGGGCTTCCCATCTATATCCAGTTGTAAAACCGTGGCAGCTTATATTTCATAATTATGGACGAGACGGTTGAATGCTTGAAGCATTAGCATAACCCAGTGTCCTCATTGATAAACAATAAGCTCGTGGACACGTATAGCAACATGTTAAATACCCATGTATATCATGTTTGTCCGTTAGATATCTAATATTACACTGCGTTATGTATCAGAATTTGCTATATTTGGATAAAGATCAGTAGTGTCAAAATGTTTATAAAATAAAGGTTTTATGAACTTTAAGTGTGTATGTTGTCGGAGTAGTTTTTTTAAAGTGGTAATATACAAAATACTTATTTCTGATTTAAATGTATATCTGCGTACGACAAATTCATCTCCACAAATACTTCAATAACATCATAAAATACCAACGATTAACCATAACAAAACTTTATGAAAACGTGTGGATTTATACACAAATGTTCACATATACAATCTTATATCAATAACAATAAACACAAGCACACAACAGTTTTTCCTAGACACAACACATGTCAAAATGCAACAAAATCTTGAAGGTCTACAAATGGAACGCTTGCGTGGATGGAGTTTTGATTTACGAGTCCAGCATTGTAGCGATGACATAGAAATACCTCCACAGAAAGGTATCAGATTGGCACGAGTACTTCTGCTACACACTCCAACGTTACTGCTTCCTTGTCAAAGAGTGAACGTTCAAAAGTAGTGTTCCTGCGGATAACATCGTGGCACTACAGTCCCCTGTGCCACTAAGTGCCCAGTGCTTATATATTAGTGGATAATTAGGATTTCTTAGGTTGTTACTACATATATAATCATTATCAGGATTAGTTCTTCAAAACGTCCAATAACCGCTGTTTTCTGAATGACGTAACATTGCAACAATTCATTGCAAGCAGTAAAAGGTCACTTCAAAAATAGAATTTAAAATTCATTTTTGAGTTTACAAGCACGGAATATTATTATGTTTGGTTTATGTTCCACGAAACCATCATTTAATTTGTTGTTCACGAGAAATAACAGGACAGAAAATGTGCGTTAACAAGGATCCTCACAGGAGAAGGGTATTGCAGCACATACGATTGGTTGGTTGGTTTGGAGTTTAAAGCCACTTTCAAGATTGTTTTCACTCACATTATGGCTTGCATGCCTATGTACTGCTTGTACTAGTCTGCATTTCCACCAGTTTCTATAGTGCTAGCTCACTGGAATATCATGCCGCAGATATAACATGGATTTCCCACTCAGACACAGTATACTGATTCCAAACCGACCAGTCCTTGCTTTACCCCTTTATTGCTGACCACCAAGCAGCGGAACAACAAGTACCACATTTTAACGTGACAGGGATCGAACCCGCACTCTGGGCCGACGCTCTAACATTACCCCACTCAGCTGTCTCGTAGGTTTTCGGACAGTCTTCGTTGTTAAAATAATATAAAGCTAAATTTATATGTAAAAAAACAGCTAGTGGCCTTTAATGAACTTTGTTGCGTATTTACCTGCAACTGAAGAGTAACCCGCCAACATTCCATGCATATAAGATTTCAAAATGTCAACACAGTTTCAAAGCAACGGCAGCCTGGACGTCCTTTGTTGGGTAAGAAATAGTACAGGAACTCTCGTGTAAATATTCATGTAAAAGGTAACAAGGTTCACTTTATCCAAAACGTCGCCTCGATATATTTTTTTGAATTGGAGTTGGCCAGGTAAGTGTTCGATGTATATTTTGAGAAACTGACGATTCACGTGGAAAATGCTTAATTCAAAGCAAAACGAGTGGACTTCAACTAGCATGTTATATCCATAGTCTTATGATATGTGATGTTTCATATCCGGAGGTTGACAAATATGCAGATTCTTCTATCACAAAATCCTTCATACAATAAAAAATATCATAGAGACAGACATATTCTAAGATTATGTTGTCACTCATAATAGCGCGTTAATGCCAAAATTCGCATTTTCAAAACCGAGTATTCTATGTTCTTTCTGATAAAATAAATAAATGAAATACACATACATTTATAATCCCCCGGCGGAAACTGCAGGTGTGGGTGAAGCTTGCCCTGGAGAACACGTGCTGGAGCGCCGCTGTCTGAGGAAGACGTCAAATCAGCTGCCGACGTCAACGTCAAGGGAGAACCGTCACCGACGGCAAATCTAAAATACCGTCAGGTAGAACTCCACAACTGTCCTACTACAAATGTGTTGGTGATTATGGTGGTGGTGGTTGTGTGTGCGTGTTCGTGTGGATTGTGCGTGTGTGTGCGCGCGTGCGTGCGTGTTTGTGTGTGCGCACACGCGTTGGGGGGGGGGGTGACTTCTACGATACCTATTCAAAATAGCCACAAAGTAACCGAACATATTTGATGTAAAAAATATATGCGATTGTTATTTTTGGGCCGGCTATTTTATGCATATAGCGTCCTCTATCAAAGTAAACTGCTTCAAGTGCAGAAGACGTACCATTGCTCCAGTGCAGAAAGGTCCAGGTCGCTGACAAACTAGCATACATCATGTGCAGGCTTCATTGCCATACTAGCATACGCATATATAATATACCGGATTCTTCGAAAGAAGAGGAATAGTTCTATGTCATGGGATGACAGTTCCGCCGAATACCGGGTGTAAGTAGCATGCGCATGTTTTCTCGCAGTGGCAATAGTTGTGTTGTGAAAGGAAAACGCATATCTGTGATTTCAGCGCAGAGTCTGAAATTGAGAAAGGTGATGGGCCAGTGGAGGCCGGCGCCAGACATGACGGTGACGTTGGCAGGACGACGTTGACAGTGGCGACGTTAACTGGATCCAGCTTGTCCACGCACTGCAGAAACGGCGCGGAGGAATATTCCACGTTCCACGGCGCGGAGTTAGACAGAGGGAAACCAACACGTCACCCGTCGAGAAGGGCACCGATACGCCACCCTCCGTCACACAAGGGTGACGCGGGGACGGCGACGTCAACATTGCTGACGTTACTTGCTAAGACAGACCGCCTCCGACTACGAGTCTAAAGGTGGATAATATCAGGAAAAAACGTCAGCTTGTTTCTGCCAGAGAGATAATAAGAGCGCTTACAGTGACTTGTATACGGCGAAGTTACACTGCCAGCTTACAGTGGGAGTCCACGCTATGGTTAATAGAAGAGATTTCCAGCTAGTAATTTCGGTCTAAATTTGAAATGATCGTTGTGATATAATAGTAAACGAAAATGCTGTAGACATTAGATGACGTCATCTGGAGGATAGCGAACGACTAAATGTTTGGCAGACATATACGTCGATATTTTATCGATATCTTTGAGCAGTCATCGGTAATTGGCGGAGTGATTTCAAGCTAAGTCACGCGACCGCTGCCACAAAACATAGTACGGATCTATAATCACGACAAGACCCTATGAATTTAGGATCAAAACTGCAATTAAAATTTGATCCGACGCATGCATCATTAATCTCGAATCAGTGGACACTCCACGAGATCATAGGAGAAATGACGAGATTTCACGATAGCTGCTATCAAGCTTCATGTGACAGCATGCTATTTAAAATATCTCCAGATTATTTGGCAGTGTCGAAGGCCACTAGCGGGAAGGCTATTAGATTTGTGTGTAGAATATTACACGTCATACGACCATCTCTGTGATCTCATAATATGATACACTAGATTACAGATATAACGTAAACTACGACAATAGCACGGCCAATAAAGATCCAGACGTGTTTTTTTGTGTCGCTTATCCTTAGCAGTAAATAAACAGTCCCCTGTGTGAGCGTGTTGTAGGATACCATTTCCTCGGATATTGGATACAATTTACTGCATTTTTCCCTTAACAGGCGTTACTTTAAAGCAAATTAAGCAGTAATGCTAGAATGTAAAGTTGTAAAATTCAACGCACGTTTATTGAGAAGCGTCGACCAGAAATCCTGTGGATTAGCTTTCTAAAGAAGTCGTACAACCAAGTAAACTGGTGAGGTACAACGCGGTCGTACAACCAACTAAACTGGTGAGGTACAACGCGGTCGTACAACCAACTAAACTGGTGAGGTACAACGCGGCAGAACGGGTAAGCATTATTCCCGTGTATGTACACCTTGTCAAACTTCATGTACAATAATTTACAACGTACGCATAAATCATAGAAGCAACAGGGTCTGATATTTTGTTTTACATATATGTAAATAAAGATTGTTTATCACAGTTTTTATTATTTTATTTTGGGGGCACTTTTACATACAGACTGTCACGTATTTCTCTGCTGTACATTTTGTCATTTACTAGTACGTAATGTTAACGTTAGAATAATGCACACGGACTTAATGTACGATTGTTTCCAACAGCTTTAACGTCCGCAAACAAAGACACTAGTCGTGATAATTGTTATTGGTAATTACGCGTAATTCAGGCAGCCGTCTACTAATAAAATGTATATGTAAAACAATAATATACGACCAAATACGGTACATATTATCTACATCTTCTGCTGAATGTGTACGCCCATATGTAACTGTATCTAAGGCCTGCCCTGTATCTGTACGCCTAATACGTTATCTACGCCTTCTCAATATGTAACGTAAAGTCGGGTGTACATGTCATATGTCTTAGTCTGTGTCACACCTTGTTCTCACCAAAATACTCCTATTCAAAATGTCCCCCTAGACTAGTTAAGCCCTAGACTAGTTAAGCCCTAGACTAGTTAAGCAACTCTAGATTACTGGAGACCAAGAATTTCAGGGGCTCCTTTCATATAAATATAATAGCAATCAATATAAGTTATATATTATTGATTTACTTTAAACCTCCTGTCCACCGATCGCGAACGTTACGTTATCATAAATCTCTACGCTAAACTTTACGTTACACATGCACATAGCCATCGATTTCATCTGTAGCTGTGCGTGTTGTATTTCAGAACAAAGAAGTTATCTTTTATCTCGGTTACAGCAGATAACAAAACAAACGACCAGGTCCACCACTGTCAACCATTACCCATAAACACAGAGACAAGACGTGCATCCAGGGAGCATTCATTATCAGCTGATGCAGCGCGCGTGATACCAGATGCATCGCCTGTCCAAATAGCGAGCTACTATGGGCGGTAATTTGAAGACGTTCGAGATAATAAGATGTATTTAAGGAGGGAAAACATGAATAATCTCCGTCTAATCTCCGCGGTCACGCTATAACGCCTCTGGGAGTCTATAATTACCTACAGTTTCGATGCCTGATTGGCGAGGTAATTTCTTCTTCCTCGTTTCACGCCAACAGCGGTCTTCAGCACGCAACCATCTCATAACTAACTCGGCAGTTCGGACTCAAATCGCCGTTTGTCATTTTGTTGAACACACACCGTCATTTTTAGACGTTAAATGATTTCGGGACCACACTCAAATGACCAAACTGTTTGCGTTAAATGCAAGACGGCTCATGAACAATTTGATAGGTTCCCAAGAAGAGCAGTAGGAAGATACGTTGTCAGAGAAAGAGCTGCTTCATTACAAAGAGGAATCACTTAACAAGGAAAGACAGCCGTGATAAATACGTCGTGAGTCTGGTAAATCTACACCCCGGGCAACAAGGTCATTGCACAACATGCTACACACACGCTTCTGAAATCTATCCAATTGTCAGGGACAAACACACGTTATTCAATAAACTGTCGTCCGATTATTATTCAAATTACGTGTATTCCTAATCTGCAGTATAATGAAGAGAACCGAAACAAAGGCCGACACAAACCAGTGCAAGTGCCACCGTGCCATACAGTTTTGAGTTGTCTCGAATCATGTCAAATGTTGTAATACTTATGGACAGACTACAAAATAACAATAGAAATTGTCACATGACAAGATATTCTGAATATTTCTTTTGTTTAATTAATAGTTTATTGTACAAAACTGGGTGATTTACTTAACATTACGGCATAATTTTGTAAATATGACGATTAGGTTTAATCGTTTAAAATGTTTGAGTACTAGTATTTGTGTTATTTGATGTTGTACGTTGACGACACTGAACATCAGTCTATGGGTAATCTATATGCACGGCTCTCTGTGACATAAGTATGTTCCTATGACAGGTCCCCCACACAAGTTGTCGCACCGTGGCGAGAACGGAACCTGATTGTGTTACATGAGATGATGGCCCTACCGGACACCCGTAGTTCGCCCTCGTGCCGCCCGTACAACAATCAACATTACCGTCCTCAATTCAGAGAAGCCAACCAACTATAGCCGAGCCTTCTTTCCTACATATTATTAGCGCGAATAAACATATTTACACAATTTTAGCAGGCATTGGCGTGTCAAGAAACGGAGAATAAAAACACAGACGACGTCATGCGGTGGATGGTAGAATTTGCAGAAACACTTGATCCCCGCCCACTGCGATTGAGTGTCATTTTATGACAGATTCGGCCTCCCATTTTACGCTCACGTAACTCTCAAAGTAATATATCAATAGGTGTATTAATTAACACGGGCTCAGAACGGAACACTGCGACACTCGTGGGATGGGGACATTCAAACATCATAAAAATATTTCTGTATCATTTCATAACACATCAAACTTAGGACACGTTGAAGTGTGACACCTCGTTCTCCGGATACCCTGAAGAGTGACACATTGTTTGCACTGGTCCCGGAATACGTCATCATAAGAACATATATGGTAATTAAAATTTGATATTGTGGACGAGTTGCAAATTATGTGTTACTTTATTTAGGAAAACTTTTAAGGAATGGATCACTGGATGTTGACATAATATCTGATATAAAGTTGCAAGAACCTTCCATTTGAAGAGTGGCTGTTCCGGGACATTTGCGACAAGTTCTGCACATGCATTCAGGACACGACGATTGCACTAATAACAACATATGCAAGCCGACACAGAGAATAAAAAAGATCGGGGCGGTAGTGGGGTACTGCTAAAGTCTTTGACAAGGGCTATAGTAAAGACGAGACTCTAGTCATCCCAGCGTCTTCTCGCGAGATGTCACAAGCATTACAGCACGAGATTAGACGCCATCTACCGCCGGGATAAGTATCCGGTGTTGACTCCCTAACAATCATCTGAACATCAGATGCATTCCGGGATAATTTGGAGTCGTGGAACGAACAAAAATCGAGGGAGGAATTCTCCTTCGATTTTCTTTCAAAAACAAACATTGGACTTTCTAACTACGTGGTGGCAAACAGCATGACGGGATTCCGAGACGTGGTGAGGCCTGGGAAGTAATAACCAGGACAGGACCACAAGCCTGTAATAACCAGTACAGGACCACAAGCCTGTAATAACCAGGACAGGACAACAAGCCTGTAATTTGACATGAAATCGCCCCCACTGTCGCGCCTCGGCGGACACATACAACGCAGAAACTTGACACCAAATTAGTGCGCAGAGATACGTAATGTAGATTGTTTGTTTTTTTGTCGTCTCATTTTTCTCATCATGGAAAACGACACCAATGACGAGCTCTCTGCCATTGAGCGGGAGTGACCCAAGAAATGTGTCTGGCGCCGAAAAAAAAGAAGGGAGACAACTGATGGCTGCATAACGGAAACATTCATGAGTGTGTCAAGCGACCATGAATATCAATATATTGCCCTGGGTCACGCTATCAGAACTGACAAGTAGAGATCTACTTGAGTTTTAATAGCTAACCGTAGCTAACGTAACACCGGATCAACAGTGACGCTGGGGTCAGTAATGGGGGCAACCCTCACCCCAAGCTTCTAAGCCGTCATAGGGGTAGACATGTTATCATCGTAGGAACCAGTGGACATTTCAACCTAAAACTTAAAGAATTACATTTATTATTAAGTGTCGTGAATAACCGCTGATACGAAATAGTTCAGAATACAATAAAAGGCAAATTAAATTGATTGCATAACTTCTTTTTCTCCGCCGAACCGTGCTTTCATGTTAATTGTTTGTCATGCATTAGCATGGAGTTACAGAATTGTTAATTGTGTTATGGTTTTAACTTGTAGTACATCTGTCCTCGATGAACTCATTGTTTAGAAGAGAGATGCTCTAATTGTTGGATAGGCATGCTGCGATCCCTTTACGACCACGACGAACCTGACGAGAACCTGACGACGAACCTGACGACGAACCTGCATTGGCTGCAGTTGAACACGCACTGAAGTGTGGCGAATATAGTGCTCAAGTCAACCCGAAACAAGACAAAATCGAATACGGAACTGTCTTGTAATAATCACAAGTAATTAGAGTGTGTGATCAAGGGTTAGGATACCACTAAGAACGCATTAAGATTAACATCAGAAAAGAGGACAGTCGATTGCAATCTAATTTTACGACCACTACTAGTAGCTACTTGAAGGATCGGTGGTCGTGTATTGGTGGAGACGTTGAGAGGCAAGCTCTCTGGTTCTGGACAGTGGTAAGTTTAAGCCACGATAAAACAATCTGACAACGCATTGTTTTAGCACAGCCCATCACCCATAAAGCGACATGACGTACTGCCAAGGGAGAGAACTGCTGAAATCTCTCAATATGCCAGAACGAACAGCCGGCGGTTTCCACTGCTATGAATCAGATAAAATAATGGTTGTCGATGCGGGTTGAATTCATGATAATTGTTCCATGCATCTTCCAATTGCCAACAGAAGTTTCTTATCTGTGCGGTCTCTCCTCGACAGCCCCACGTAAGCCGTCAGTATTGGCCACGCCATCGATAAGAATCTGATCCAAGATGGCGGCGCCCACGCGTCAGTGCCATAGGTAGATCTTGGCGGACATGATTCCTGCCGACAACACGCTTCCTGCTTGAAGGCGTTCTGTCGTTCCTACTTTTGTTTTCCGAACTCACGCGGGATTAAAGTGTGCAGTTTGCATGTTAATTTGAATTATTTCGCATCAGTTGCTAAATTGCTATGAAAGTCGGATTACATACGGATGTCGGCGATGACAGAGAAGTGTATCAAATGATTGCAATCGTCCACGATGCCTCGGGCTGCCATTCTACACCGGTAGATATCATCGCGCATGTCTGATGTAAAAAAGAACGTGCACCGAGATACGGAGTTGCTGGAAACAATGATATACGTAGCTTTATACTCCTACAATACGGCAACCGTGAACATCACCTGTCAGACATAAAAATGTTAATAAAAAATATATAAAAATACAAAATATTAAGTTATAGAAAATTTACTATTTGTCTGTTGACGTTCTTTGTCGACTAGAAGTATCAATACATTAGTTTCCTCTTAGTGGTATTTGGGATGTGTGTATTACTATATATACTTCAGATATTTCCATAAGAACAATTGCTTATCCAATGTCATGGTCATCACAACCTATTGTTGATAAGGAGAAGCTGTCACATAATTACACATACTTCCACAACACAGTCGTCATAGTGATACAACGTCGGTCATTTCAATGACATGCTGTTGTCCTTAGTTGACAAAGGTGAGCATAGAACATAAAACCAATGTCTTCTGTACAACAAGACAGGTTACGGTTTACCATAAAGAAGACGACTTAATTAAGGAAGGTTTCCACTGCCGGATCCCGACTTACGGCAACAAACGTTTATCTAACGAGGGCAGTGGTTGCCTATTGTTCTTTATCTCTGCAAAACAAAAATATTTTTGCGACTTGTCCTCTTGTCTTGCAAGACTGTACATTAATGTCATTAATATTAATTTCCGTAGACACGTTCCCATACGCCCTTCTCGTTGTGTCTCGCGCCACTTGGCAGACACCGGAACTGGCGTCATCGTAATCTCGCTAAGACTCTCGTGCTGACGTTCTGTGAGCGTGGGTTATCTCCCATGTCAGGGTGGAAGGTCAGGGCCGGAACTACAATGGTAGTTAAAGCTTGTTACCAGCTCCTGGGCGAGAGGCACGTCGTAAGTTAGAGTGAATCTCGGGTGAAAAGTCGACCAAGCTAGTGTATACATTCTCCCACTGATAGAGTTGTATAGGCTAGCCGCCATAGACGATGCCGTGCTCTTAATAGTTTGGTTCTTAATGTATTATGTCTACGCCATAGCATGTGACACAAATTATCACGTCGGGCTTAATTAGCATGTGAATACACCGGCAGTATCGTATGACCAACACAGAACTGGGATCTTTGAGTCGGCAGCAAATTAATTTAAAACGCCAAGGTAGTAAATTGTCGTCTCTCCGTGGAAAATATTCAAAAGAAGATTCTCAATTCCAAAGCTGTCCATGAGCTCAGATATTTTTGACTTTACATAAATGTTCATAGTTCCATTCTAGTAAAAATGAGACATTCGTTAGACTTCTGAATGTAGGAATTTTGAATGTAGGAAACTGATATCAAGATACAAGATTTCTCCGACTGTATCCGATATTTTGTTCAGTATATAAAATTGATTGATTGATTCATTACTTAAAGTCGCTGCGGGAATCCTTCACCAATATTGCTCAGAATATAAAACATTACTAGTATATCAAACATTACTAGTATATCAAACATTACTAGTATATCAATCATTACTAGTATATCAATCATTACTAGTAGCCTACTTAGAATTGCTCAGTATATCAATCATTACTAGTAGCCTACTTAGAATGCAAGGGCTTGTCGTTTGGATATATACCATCCCTAACAGACACGTTCCTGGGCCAGACATAATTTTACCAAGAGAATATATATTTCTTTCCAATCAGTTTTTTCCCCCTACTTCCCAGAGAATAACGGTGGCAGATTTACGTGTACCTCGTTTAATGAGGATTTAAACAGGATACGAGAAATTAAGTGTTTCATCTGATAGCAGTTGATAAATACCCGTGCTTGACTTTCAAGAATGTTTCCGTCCTTTTCGAATCTTTACGTAAGAGATGATATCACGTGCTGATGACAGATCGCCACTCGTGAGGGAAAATATTTACCCACGAATGACAGCAATCCTGCTGTTATCACAAGCCAGGAAAGATGCACGTACGAAACCTCTCGTCGCCAAAACTAGAGGATGAGGGAAAAAACTATAAAAGCAGTGCACGATGCATTCCTACGTGGCGAATAGTTTGAGAATGGACGAGCTTGATGAAACCTGTGTTGATTTCAGGCATCTGTTCTTCGGAGTCATTCGCCGATGTATTCACTGAGCGCCTGGATCTGCCGTCTGCTCGACGTTGAAGGCGGACATGTTTCAGGTCTTAGGACTATTAACATTAAGACAGTTTTGTCTTACTGGAAGTAATTAAAGTCGCCACAAATTGCTGCGCATCCTTTCCTCTGACACTCTGATAGATGTTGCTGGTTAAGTGCTAGGGACGGGCGACGTCCGCGCATCAATAAAACAAGATAGAGTCGAGCCGAGTTCTGTAGCGGGGTGCCATCCATCAGCAGCATATCACGTCATCTGGAAAGGGATGGAGAGAGTTGTGCATACCCAGAGGGTCCTGAATTCTCCACCTCTCGTTATGTGCCGACATACAGATCGCTACAACAGTAATGTATACATCAAACTGTAACAGGTGCCTTGGTATCAGCTCTGCCGCATACGTCTCCCGACTAGTCCAGAACTCTCAGACTTTCAGATACATTTCTGAAGTTACTTTGTAAATGTTTGCTTGGAGTAACTAGATACGGAGACAACGTTTTCGTATTATTTTTTCTGCCGCTCCACAGGCGATTTAGTGTTGTCGCCGGCGTAGAACATGAATTCCTGTTCGTGTCGGCGTGGAGTCACAGTGGAAGTACCTACATTCATGACGTGTGTTTGTAGAAGTGCCGACACGTGCTCTGTAGTGAAGTCCATTAGTGGACAGTATGATATACTACTGAGCCTTTCCCTACACACGAACAATCTATGCAGAAAGTAGCAGCAATATTTTTCTATTATCTATGACTTGTAGACATCTGCTGTGATGGTACATAGCATTACTATTCGCGATAATATTTCCTTTTCCTCTTGTAAGCTAAATATTCAATAGCAAATGTATATTGGGCAATGGCAACAGTAATATAAAACCTATGATGTAAATGGACGTATTATATTCAGCATTATGATTTTCTGTTGTGGTTCCTATAGAAGAAAATAAGTCTACTTGCACAATTAATCCTACATAAGATTCTTGTTTCTATGCTCTAATATACTAGTATGGCAATCAAGATCCCAGGAGTTATCTCCCCTCCAGCAATTTTGTGAAAACGATCAATACTTGTACAGGAAGACTCCACCGTGGAATGACATAGGACCAGTGTACACAGTTTACTTCTTATGTTTATACATAATTTAATATCACTTTCATTCATCCAGAAAACAAGATATTAAAGAGGCAAGGTCATACTTGCAAGTATTGTATATTTTTTAAATTTTGTTAATTTAATTTTTCTAAATAATATTAATACTTTTTTTTATTATTTTATTTTTCTAAATAATATTAATACTTAATAAAAAAAATATGGAAAAAAAATGTCTATCCAAACTGTAAGACACCATATCGCCAATGCAAAGGCGGTATTTCCGGACAGTGCTCTGTTCTAAATATAGACTGTTCGCCCAGATGTCAGAGAAGACAACCTATGCACTAGTCCAAGGCATAGGCCTGTGTTGAGTTTGTTTTATGGAACTGCTTAAGCACTGATGAAACCCAAACTTTGAGTGGTATGTCATTTCTTTCATCATGCGCATGTCGGTCAATTGATCAAAGACAACAGCTCACATCAAACACATAGAAAGAAAATCACTGCTGTCAATATTATTCTCCGTCATGGATCAACCTCCACAAGTCGAAAGATTAACCAGAGAGACATTGTAATGTATTGTGAGCTCAAATATTGTTTTTAAGCAGTAGAAAAAAAGCTACTAACAAGAATGCATATCTTGCTTTCTGTGAAGGGATCTGTGTACACAGAAACCTGTGATGTCACAAGTAACACCCCACTTCCGGCACGGCCGCCCTTTTAGGGGTAGGCGTCTTTGGATAGAAAATCTGATGACTAAAAAATCTGAAAAATATCTCATGTCAGGGAAAGTTTGTTCTTTCAGAATATACAATAACCCCGATAGTGACCATTATTCCCTATGCCAGTATGATCTTGCCTCTTTAAAGTCAGAGTTGACTAATGGAATAACTACAGGCATACCACATGAAAACAATATATATATATATATTTGGTGGGATGAAAGCCTGAGATAACTACTGGTCACAGACATACAGAGAACAGGAACCAACATTAGTTTACACTGCAAAAATCCAGACTCTTTGATGTTACAAAGTTAAAATTGGTACAAAACAGGTAGTTAGTTATATAGTGTAATAACAGGTTCTGATAATATTCTTCTCACAGAAGGTTAAAATTCAATTACAAATGCATGGTGAACTATAATGCTATCCACAGATGAAAACAATAAACAAAGTGATTTGGAATAATAACACCATTTTATTATTTAGAATAGCCAAACACATTCCAACTTGATAAATCACAAAGTTTATTAAAACTTTATACTTTGTCAACAAATGTATATTGAATATGTATGATGCTAGTCTAGCTCTCAACCGGATATCCAATGACCATGAATGACCATGAATGACCACACATGACCAAAATAAATAAATCACTTTGTAAATGTGAAGTATATATCAGAGGTTCATAAACCTACATCCAAGTACATAAGGCGATAAACTATCAGAGCTAGCGGGGGCGACAATTAAAGGGAATATTATTGTAGGTCTAATGTGAACCATCATATCAGCAGTTTTACCCTGGAGGCTTCAGGCTGGCCTGACAAAACCTAACTGATTAAAGCTCAGCAAAAGCCAGTACATACTTGCCTCAGGGTAGGAATAAAACAGGAATTTGTCAGTATATATTTACCTGGAGACTCGTTAAGGATGAAAACAAGATGATACATCAAGCGGGGACCGACAGGTGAGTCCAAGTGGATACTACCCCCCCACACACACTCACTCTCACACTCCCCCTGCGGTCC
>JAUTBT010000793.1:0-11032 GCA_032361225.1 Lepetodrilus schrolli | reverse complement strand
GTGTGTGTGTGTGTGTGTGTGTGTGTGTGTGTGTGTGTGTGTGTGTGTGTGTGTGTGTGTGTGTGTGTGTGTTTCGTAGCAACTGGTCAAAATAATACCGCAGCAACGTTAAATTCCAAACCACTCACTCACGTGCTTGTATTTTCTCATTTTTTAGATATACCACTTTATGTGTCCACATTTGAAAGTAACATAAATACATCAATACCATCGTTCACTTAATTTCTGACGGTAGTATATATGTGGGATCCCGTGTTTTTCTTTCAGGGAGTAGCTTCACGTCATGTACTAGAGTGACAATAGCGATCATGTCTGTTTGTAAATGGAATTGCTGTATACAAAGCCATATTATAACAGGTTTTCTGTTTCATTCTCAACGTAAACAAGCTGCTCGCAGTCTCCCGGTTATCAGCGATCCTCAGAAAACACTTCTGGTAAAAGCCATCGCATTTGTTTGGCTCAGCGACTCCCGTGTGTAAATTATCCTGGGTCCTGTTTAGCTCGAAGCCTAACAGAGTTCGACCCAGTGATTAGCTCAGACCTGACACAGTTACCATATGTTATCATTAGGTGTTCGAATTCTCGAATTAACTGCTGTTTCCTATGGCCACACACTGCCCGACACATTTTCAAGGTAGCTGCAGTGAAAGAATAAGAATATATATATATTGTTTAATGGTTGATAAATGATTAAAATATTAATAAAGATTATTATATTAGTTTATATTTCATTTTGATGCATATTTTACATTAATGTAATTTTAAAATACACAGTATTTATTAGTCGCTTCTGTGTTTTTTAAGTCTTAGTGTTGTAACTGGGTATACTATTGTAGGTGCTGGTAGGTTTGGCATCACACGTCTGCAGTTCCGTTATCAAAAGACAGCTCTCCTTGTTAACAGATTAATTATTAAACGCTGTTGTATCATTAAGTGCATGTATCTGTCCATTTCGCATGCAAGTCAACACTGAAGTCTGGAAATTAATCGTGAGTTGCTTCTTCAAAAAACACAATTGCTTCTTCAGGTATTCATTTCTTCTTCTTTAATCAACTTACGGCAATGATTTCTAGACAGGAAGCTATTAATAATCTCCCTTTCCTGTATTTTATTTAACGTAAAATACAGCCCTAGTTGTCCATGTGCGGACAGAAGACAAAGAGGAACAGACAACATCAATCAGATGCTGCTATGAGATGACATAATCACCGTCTCGATCTGGTTTGTCCAATTACGGTTGACAGACTTGACAGTGGTCTTAAATCACAGACACAGATTACGATCGTACCCGCGTTTGTTCGTTGTAACTGTAGAAGTGAGCTACGCCATTATTAATTGTACATATACGTCGACTGTATTGAGACAAATGATTCTGGAATCGAATTAAAGATGAATTCGGGTTCAAAGTGGAAAATCTTGGGATTACGTACCAACTGGGATTCCTGTGTAGTTCGTCATGTATCGGCTGTATGACCGTGTTCAGACATGTAAATGGAAGCGATAAAGAAATTATACTTACAACCTATAGGAATGTTTATTAGTTTCTTCACTTGGCTACTGTTGCGGGATGTAAATAATCGATGTAGATTTAGAAGCCCAGGTTACCAAAAGGTGTCCACATTTCACTACATAATCCATCATTAATGAAACATATGTATTTATACTAATATGCAACCAAAATAAGCCCTAGCGTTCTCGAGGTACTTCGGAATCAGCTATATTTAGCTGTGAATGCCATCTAACAGTCATAGCATGCAATACTTCAATGTAATTTGATTTACAAATACAAAAATATGCGAATACACCGAGTACACCTGCTTTATCAAGACAGTCGCCTATGTCATTATTTAACATGGATTCAAAGAGCTGCAGGCACCTGATGGTTTCACGTAAATGTCATCTAGTGCCCTGTTCCATATTTGGCAAGTTATCCAGCTTCTACAATGTCCATAAATAATGTTCTGGAAGGCGGACTTCAATCGCTCTCTGATATCTGAGGTACACTGTAGAGGCTTCGTTGTCGGAGTCGATTAGTGCAAGAAATAACTGTGAAATACCTTTGTCATGTAATGGTTACGACTACCATCGATCCGCATTGGACTTATTTGATAGGACTGTGGATCTTGTTCATATATCCTGTATATATTACACGCAGTTTAAACGTGGTAGTCCTTGTCACGGACGTTTCGTGGCAATGTTTAGCAATGAAAACTACTATCAATAACGAAAATCATTCCTATATTTACACTCTACATAGAAGCTGTAGAACTATACATATAATTAATCATTGAAAATACAAATTTAGCATCATTCACCATTGGTGATATCAATTTCATTTGGTAGGCATGCCTACTGATATATATTGTTTAAATATACAGATTATGCATGTTTTAACTACACACGGTTTGAAAATGCAATACATTGAATAATTGTTAATATCCTCTTAACGGATCATTGTCATGCTGAAACAATATTTTGCGAATGTGATTAAGATTGATTACTGTTGCTTTATAGATTATACTAGTAGTCCTACGTCTGATTCTGGCGTTAACTACATTATAGAGTAATTTCGGAATACCCGAATTATGTTTAAAATGTAAAAGTTAATGTTGAATGTAAAACTGCTATCAATATGTTTCATAGTTCTGTGTCAGTGGTATTGTTAGTGTATAGTATATGGATTGAAGATCGTGATACCAAAGACATGTTATCGTGATACCTATTTTATATACATAGATGCCCATACAGCTGTCGCAATCCTTTGTAAGATAACTACGTTGAAGGAATTCTCCAAAGACATCGTAACCACTAGCTAATCAATATGTCCTTGAATACGAGAAAGATCTAAAACCTAGACAAATTGCAATCAAGTGCGCCGGATTTATTCGGGATTATGTTGAAGTGGTTGTTGATGTAAAATGACCGACAGTTTACCCTCTTGCGCTATTGCCAGAGAGCGGAACCTCAGTGTCCTATATCACTAACCGGATGTCGTAATTGATACTAAGAGGCTATGCAAGAACGCCCTCTGCCGGATGTAGCGGTGCCACACAGCTCGGTACCAGCCGGTGTAGTGGGGGATAACCCAAATTGGAGTGGTACTATTTTTATGATCACTTAACGTGAATTGCATCTCTGTCGATAAACATTTGATATCCATCGCATTGTGGCGGATCCGGAAACGTATTAATTCCCTGTTTACTAAAGCCATTTTTACCTTTCGACTAGCAACACATAGCCATCTACATGTACACTGCATGTTTCTTTATAATATGTTATATATTATTAGACAAATATCTCCATTGGATTATGATAAATGCATAAAACCCCACAAAAATAGAATGCACATACTGCTATGCTTAAAATAAATTTTAAAACAACAACAACACACACACACACACATACACATACATACATACACACACATACTCACACACGCACACATACATACATACATATACATATATACATACATACATACATACATACATATACACATACATATATACATACATACATACATACATATACATACATTGGTCATTGCACCCACACAAATTACATTATACTGGTCTAATAATGTCTATTTATTAAAAGACAAAAACACAACAAACAACATATAAGTATAATTACGGCAACTCTTTAATGTGTTTGTTTTCTACTTGAGATGCTTATTACCAACAACGTCATCCGTCAACCACAAGTGTGTTGTTATGTCTGTGTTGTTATGTATGTGTTGTTATGTCTGTGTTGTTATGTCTATGTTGTTATGTCTGTGTTGTTATGTCTGTGTTGTTATGTCTGTGTTGTTATGTCTGTTATGCCTGTGTTGTTATGTCTGTGTTGTTATGTCTGTGTTGTTATGTCTGTTATGTCTGTGTTGTTATGTTTGTGTTGTTATGTCTGTGTTGTTATGTCTGTTATGTCTGTGTTGTTATATCTGTTGTTATGTTTGTGTTGTTATGTTTGTTATGTCTGTGTTGTTATGTCTGTGTCGGCGTTTTCTGTGTCGGCGTTTTCTGTTTTTATTTTCTCATCTGAAGTGTTTATATTGCAGTTATTGTTTTCACACGACAAACATTCTTTGTTAATATCGGTAAATTTAATCGTTTTACGTCAATGGGTGGCAATGTATCAGTAGTTCAATAAAAGTATTAGAATAAGTTGATTTGAGTGAATTAAAAAATCACTCTAGATAGATGAGAAAATATCTGCTGCTAGAAGAATGTGACATCTTAATGTTAGGAAAAATAGCCTACATAAAGTATCCCACTTTTCCCCCTTATATAACTGTACTCCTCTCTATATAACTATACGTTCCTTCTTATATAAATGTGCCCTCCCCCCCATCCCTTCCCCCTATATAACTGTCATGGAATTTTCGGATTTCATGAAGGTTTTTTAAGTTGTTTTTTTTATACCGGTACATGCTGATCTGTCCTATAATATCTACCGTATGTAAAATAAAAGTATTTATATCGTAGATTTTCTCATTAATCTCATTTTGTGTATATTGGTATGAGACATAGACGATATTTAGAGCAATTCATGCTCTTCAATCTCAAATCAGTGCTGGAAGGAACTCAAGCCTGGGCGCATCAATGAATTCTCAGCGATCGCCCTTCTTCGCTACACAGCTTAAAATGACTCAAAAATATAGGCGATTTTACCTATGCCCGGTATTAGTATTGCTTATATGTAATATACAGAGCTATATTTGTAAGAATCCGAGCTTTCAGGCATGAACAACCACGCAAACCCATCGAAATAAATCTTTTATCTGCCGTTGATAAACAAGGATTGTTTACAAAACATGCAACATGGTGTGAAGAGTATGCGGTTAGAAGAGTACGCTGTGATTGGTCAACGGCCAGACAGTTGACAGACGGCCATACACAACTAAACAGCTGACTGCACGGGAAATGAGCTGATGTATCGATACCAGATCATTTGAAGGAAATAAATCACTGTACGTGGTGTAGGATCATCAGTTCTTTAGGCTGATACAATGAGAAGTTTGTGTTTGAGTCACTTTAATCATGGCCGTCTATAAAAATACCCTAACAGTGCCACCCACACAATGTGCACTTAAGTTACCGTGCCACCCATAGGATACGTACGTCAGTTTTACAAAACATTACTGACGGGATCGTCAAAGAACGCCGATCGAGAGCCATCCAGTCTAAATATCAATTATGTCATTATGTTAGCATTGCAAACTGCTGATAGAAGAGCCAAGAAACTTCAGCTTGTCTTTAGAAGTCCGGCGATTGTCCGCTGCTTGGTCGCAGGTGGTATTACCGTCATGTGATGCCATCCGCAATCAATTAAATTTGATAGAGAGTTTAGTGACCTTCACCGCGCCTCAGAAATACCGTTCTTTTTGCAGGTATCTTCTACGTTGGGCCTTATCAATGTTGGACTTTTGTTGCAATTGATAAGAAGTAGCATGATTACAGCGAATACAACTGATACTCTCTTATGTGAATTATTAGTGCTAAAATCTTGAGAATGCATTTTCCCCTCATAATACTCTGGCTCCGAGATTACGAAACCTTTCTTTTTCAGTACTATTCCGTGTTCAACTTAAAGTTTTGTTCATAAATCCACATATAAGATTGATTTGAACTTGAGCATGAAATCGTACAGAAAAGGTTTCGTAATGCGCAGGCCTGTAGCACCCATCTTTCACCATTGCTTACTCAATTCTATTGTATTCACACTATTTATTCTAATTCCATTTCATCATTCCATGTGTTCAATAATATACTTCACTTTTAATCTAAACTTTTTTTGGCATGTTTTAATGCTGGGTTTCATTTTAACCCATTCATTTTCCCCAATTATTTAATTCAGCACCGCGTATGAGTAAAATATTCCCGCTGTGGCGTAAAACAATAATTCACTCACTCACTCACCTACGATCCTCATTGGTACGTGTGCACAAGGTTATCAGAAAATCATCACAGATATATGATCTTAATTTTCATTGACTTGTCCATGAACATTTGTGTTCTTATCGTTGAAAGCTACGCGGTATAATATGTTCGGTAGTGCTACAATCGATTTGAAGAACTGGCTGACAATAGTCTCATTCAGAAGATACTACTCGTATGTAGGTAGCATACTAAAATGTGTTCCTGTCATACATTATTTCTGAAAACAGCGGTGAGATCAATTCCCCCGACCCGGACTTGCGGTATATTCACCGGACCCGGACCCAATTCCCGACAATCTGATTGGCTCACATGACCCAAAATATTAATAAAATATGTGTCTTAACCCTAACCCTTACCCTAATCACGTAAGCAAATCAGATTACATGGAATTGGGCTCGGGTCCGGGGAATAGACAGCAAGTTCCGGTCCGAGGTCGGGGAATAGATCCCACCGAAAATAGCGTCACATTCAACGAACACGGTATGCACGTCACCACACCACTCGAGTCAACTCTGACTTTCAAATTAATTATTAATACAAAACAGTATCAGGCTAGATTATAACAATTCCCTGACATATCTAATCACCACTCGAATATGGTACGAAATCTATTAATTCTGAAACTCTTCTTCTTTACGGTGGTGACATTTAGAATGCAGACCAAAGAGAGAGAGAGGGGGAGAGAAAACAATATAGCTTTATCAAAGCATATGGCAGCGAAATATGAAATTCAGATGTAAATCAAAGCTTACAACATGACGACTTTAATAGATATCAGTAGACGTTTATTCTATAAATACGTTAATGTAACACGATACAATATTATACAATATCACAGATTTAACGTTAACATTTGATGGAGCATACAAACTCATAACAGTGTTCTTCATCGAAGAGTTGTTTTTAAAGAATGTATTATTAATCGAATGTATTGTTCTTTTCGATAAAACAAAAGATGCATTGGAAAATCACCACACAGTTATAATTTCGTGGATTACTTTGCAGTACCGCCAATAGCATTGTGTGTGTCCAGGTTTTCTGTGTAAATAACAGTCTGTGTAAGCGATGTTATTTAACCATGCATAATGAATCGGTCAATAAACAACCCAAGTAACATCAGAATTACATCGGAACTGACATGAACATCATACGCTGCACATATCTAACGTAAAATACATCCAATATGGCATTTGTATGTTTGTCGCCGAGATCGGCAACATTTCCCCATATACGTATTATTATCACCGCGCCTTATTACCTGTGAATGCTTCTCTTTGTTGAAGTATGCGAAGTTATCCATTTACATCTCATAATCAAATAACTAGAATGATCAAAAACACGACATGCGACACGTTCTTCCACTCTGTGGTTTATTGTACCTTCTAAGCCCTTGTGATATACACTCAAGTCTTAAATACAGATAGAATGACGAACTTATGCATTGCGTGTTGAGTACAGTAGACGAAACAAAGAGCGTTGTAGTAAAAGGATGTATATGTCCGACACGAAAGATTGATTTCACGTTCTTGCTTATGTGACTTTGTTAGTATCATCTGATATACCGTCTCCCAATCTGAAGCGCACAGGCAAGAGAGAGAGAGAGACAGGGTGAGTGAGAGAGAGAGAGAGACAGAGAGAAAGATAGAGCTGTACATAACACAAAGCAACAGTCCACTGTTTCCAAGGAAGAATAAAACATGACAAGGTAACAGTAATCTATATTCCAAAAATATATATCATTGTTATACCTTCAGAAGCATCTTTTCATGTATCTTGGATGAAGCTATTTGAAATCGGTATGAATGTCAAGCCGTCAGACTCCATGTTAACAGGAAAGTTAGATATGGACGTATATTATTTAACAAATATTGTTGACCAGTCGTTTTTCAAGAGAACTTTACATTCAAAGAGGAACCGCTACCAGGATACGAGCCGCTGCTCCGGTTGTCTCCCTTTATTAGGGACTATTTGCACTGGCCTTGCTTTTCTCCAAGGCGTAATATGCGAATGGGTTAACCAGAGGTTTGTTTCCGTAGTATCCTTCCGCGAGGTCAGATTCGTCGTAGGGCCCGTTGTTTTCCCAGTCTTCACCGTTGTCAACGAGGTTAGCATCGTTCAGTTCCATCTCTCGCTTGCCAACGAACATACGATGCGCATACGGTCGTTTCCCAACAAACATTCTGTGGGCGTACGGTCGTTTCCCAACAAACATTCTGTGGGCGTACGGTCGTTTCCCAACAAACCAACGTCCGACTTTGGGGCTTAGCCTCGTCTGAAAAGCAGAGGGCATTCTCTTGCCTACAAAATAATAGCCATATTTAGGGCTTCGTGATTCTAGTTCAATTGGCGTACGTTTGCCCACGAACATGTGTGTGTATGCAGAGCCGCTTCTCTTCTCAGCAGCTGTTTCTTCATTTGTTTGGTCACTACCTGAAAAAATAGAAAACGAGTACGTTAGTACACAGTTAATTTTAAATATTGGTTCATTGCTATTTCTAAAACAAATCAGCTTTGCTATAACAAGCAGTATAGTAGTATAGTAGTTCACGTTTTCTTGCTTTCATTTTGGCTTCTTTTAAATTAATATAGCGGCACCGATATTATCAGTATGATATATCTATTGTATATACTAGTATACAGAGTATATTAGTACTATTAGCAGGTTTATATAGTTAGTGACATAATAGCATATACCTATACTTAGAACCTCGTCCTCGTACAAGTTCAGTAATAGTTTATCACGTTAAGTAATTCTCATTGTCGCTAAGTGGCTAATAAAATACTGTGCCAATCATAATTAGCACTGAGGTTAGGTAAGATTCGTAAATGCAGCTACGAATCTTTCGAAGTTCGCAACCCTCGACCGGATTCACTGTCCATTGTCCATATATTAACCCAGGTAAACTAATGCCTTTCCCAAGAGTACGCACAATATTGACGTGGATCCAATGCAATATGTAATAAAGCCCACTAACTAAGTAATTAGACATGATCGCCGACACTGCAGGCTGTGTATTAATTGGTAGTCTAGGGACATATGCTTCATGACATTAAGTGGATGATTGAGTGAGCGAGAGTCTTATACTATTGTTCATAGTACTAGTTTATTGAAAGTGTTACGTGGTACGAATTAATAAAAAATAAACAGATTTAAAACATTATGAAATATCCTGTCACCCAGCAATGCATTGGTTTGTAAGACACTTCGTACATAGGGAAACAACAACGCATGTTTGGAGAACGGTAAGACAGAGCTACGACTAATAATGATTGTAACTGTACAGAAATAAATTATTCAAAATATCTGATCCTGTTTGTGAAACTGGTCTCTGCAGTAAAGACGATATAGGGCCACAATACGGGGTTCAAACTCGAACCATCCATATCTCGACCCCCCCCCCCCCCACACACACACACACACACACATGTACTAAAATCTAGATTTGGTAGTAATAGCATGTCAAATATAGGGAGTTCGTGTTGGATTATAATCTAAAGAAATCACAACGAACCCATTTCAGTGGATGTGGGATGTTTGATATTTAATACCGATTCAAACGTCGAGGATGTTTGGTTTACACACGAAATGGCTTTATTTGGACAAAGCTAAGCGCGTCGGCGGATATCATAACAAACAAGAGGACAGATTACGACCGATCATGTACAGCATATTCAAACAGATTGTGTGTGGAGTGTCAAAATGTACTTTTTGTTCGCACAAGAAATACATTAGTACCAGTAGGCGAAGCAATTCTTTAGCGAAGATATACAGTAGGCGAAGACATTCTTCTACCATGCAAAAGCTAACCCAGTTGGTTCATTTGCACAATTTGCCTTTTATAAACGTTACCGCTTTTTTTCTTTTCTTTTTCTTTAGATTGCAGTTTATAGCCGCTTTACCAAGGCCTGCTCGTCCGTTTGGGGCAGGAGGAAACCCATAGCATTCGTACAACTGAATATTGCAATAAACCTGCTAGCACCAGTTGGTACTGCATTGCCACGGTGCAGACAGCACATGCTATCATGATCGCATCAGAAAGGTGTTACATTAACGCTCTAACCTAAATTCTGATTAATATTACCAAATATACTCACTAATTCAAAAAATAAAAAGGTCGATTCATGTTGAAACAGCAACACGATCCCATACTGGATATACCAGTATATATTCGAAGATGTGAATGTTGATGTGCTCTTTATTGTGCGTGTGCACGTGCATGCCTGTGTGTGCGCGCGTGCGTGCGTGTGTGTGCGTGTGCATGTGTGTGTGTGTGCGTGTGTGTGTATGTGTTCTATGTACTGCTGCGTCCTTAGTCCCATCGTTATTCCAATTTGGTAACACCTTCAAAACGTGATCATTGATGAAGGCGACCTCCAATTTAGATGGCTCTGGTCTACTAATGGCTCCACGCGAAAGGAGACCAGAAAGTTTGAGAGGCCATCGTCTCCGACTGATAATGCAGGACACGGGTCACTCATTTAGGCCAGAAAGCCATCAGACCAATTTAGAATGTGTGTCCTTCCCCGCAACTATATGGGCGCCATTGTTCAGTCATGCTCGTGTCCTCAACTGTAGAGGATTTCCTCGACAGAGGATAATAATTGGGAGGCACGTTTTATCCCACAAATTGAGGACGAGAGACTTCCCTGGAAGTCTTGGAGGTAATGAAGATCAGGAAGCTGATTCGTGTTGTGTTAAAACGCTGATGCTGAGTGCCGTGTGTTACAGAAGCACCGTCGGATCAACGTTGATGTGTTAAATGTGTTGTTGGACCATCGCTAGACTCATTGCTAGATGCATTGCACCCAGACATAATCGCAAACCCAGTTTCCGGATACGGTGTTATTAAGCTAATGGGAACAGACTGAGAGTAGCACCGACCAAATGCTATCATGCTTGTGAATTACATTGTAATATTAAATATTTCACAATAAAATGATTTCCACATTTTCTATCAAACAAATCATGTATATCATATATTATACATATATATAGACGTTCGGCACGAAACATATACATGTATATATGATTTGTTTGATAGAAAATGTGGAAATCATTTTTATTGTGAAATATTTAATATTACAATGTAATT
>JAUTBT010000792.1:0-11032 GCA_032361225.1 Lepetodrilus schrolli | reverse complement strand
ATTCCATTGCAGTTTACATTTCCGGTAAAACCCGAATAATCAGTTGGTAATGTACTGTAATATCTCAATTTTCTATAATCTAATAGACTAAGGGGGTACCTCTAGTCACTGAACACGGTCAAACTATACATATTAAAAAATAATAAATATATTTAAAACCAGTAGGAAATGGGGAAAATGTGGCTGGTTACCCATATATAAACAAACCCGTGATTGTATGCCTTTTATATAACACCGGAAACTCACCACTCACGGAACACGCTCCTGCATCGCTCCTGACATGTTTCATGCTAGCAATCAGCATCCATTGGTTGTTGTCCCGGTTGTAGCACTCTGCCGAATTGTGCCGATTGTAGCCGTCGAACCCTCCGCAAGCGTAGATCTTGCCTCCCATTACGGCTGCGCAGACGTAGCAGCGTTTGGTGTGCATTGGCGCAACTTCCGACCACGTCTTGGTCAGGCAGTCGAACTTCCTGGTGGTGTTAAGATACTTGGTTGCCGTATAACCTCCTATGACGTAAATGGACTGGCCTATGGACACTAATGCGTGGTAGGCAATGTTCTGCTCGAAATTGAGTTTTACATTTCGGTACCAGCGGTCTGCTCTGTTGTCATATGTCTCCAGGATCCCACAGACGCCATCATGGCACCATCCCCCGAGCACGTAAATAATCTCATTTGGAACTCGAGGACGGAGCATTGGGTTTGACGTTCCTTGGAGAAAAGGAATACGACATTTTTGGTTGATCTCACTGAGTTTGTGTCCTCTTCGAACCAAGCTTTCACATTCTGGGGAATTAATTATGTCTTTGTTTGACAGGAGAAAGTCTTCGTAGGTTTTTAAATGTACGAGGCCAAGCCTTATTGAGGATAACAGTCTGGGGTAATACTCTTTCCTCGACTCTTCATCAAACGAGACCCACGTGCTGATCACATCCACTGCCTCGTCTTCGTCAGGGAAATTGAGGTCATCGGACTGTAGAATGGTGCAAAGGTCATCTGCGGATAGAGTCTGGAACTCTGGAGAACATGTCATCACTGAGGAGAAATTGGTCATCACAAATCGTCGCGATTGTTCTGCCAATCGCCTGCAGTTAAAATGATCCGCAAGTTTCATAATGCCTAATGCGTTTTCCGAAGACATGTTGTCTCGAAGGAAATCGCAACACACTTTAACAAGTCCGAAAACATGAAGTCTATCAGCTGCGCATAAAATGTTCTCTATGTTGCCTGAATGAATGTGTACTTGACGTGTATATGCATATCTGACAATGGTTTCCATATCAGCATGGCATATTCCTGGAATTTCTATTATTGCTTGCCCCGATTCCCGCATGTTTGACGTAAACAGGGCCCTGAAGTAATGACAACAGCTCGCCATCACCGCTCGGTGAGCGTATATTACCTTACCCTCGTCTGGAAAATTGAAGAGGACATCACAGAATAAACTTTTCTCTCTCATATCATTGAGCTGTGCGTGAAATTCTTTGGCAAACTCATCATTTATTTCGTCCATGGTTGGGGATGTTTCCTTTTGATAAGAAGATATCATGCCGTTATGACGTCAAACAAAGCATAATGATCGAACAAAGACAATGACGTCATGGGTATAGTTGTTTGACGGTTATTCCATACAACCACATCAATCATAATCATTGAACTCATGTCTATAATATCGTAATAACTAAATCATTATTATTGAACCGGATTCTGGAAAAATACTGTCACTTTCGCCGTTATATGAAGCTGACGTGACCTATCAGTTGAGTTGACGTTCTATGTCATAGTCTAATTCTTGCGAAAATGCCATGACCATGATGAAATTGCGTCAGTAAGTTGTATACTGACGAGTCCTCTCTACATAAACTAGCTCACCTCTCGTGAAGCGTAGGTACACTGACGATCGTTTCAGTGTCGTTATCACCTAATAACATATTAATAATGTTCGACTTGACTCGAATCAAGTATAACTGTACAGTTTGCCAAATATGATTGCTTGCATTAAGTCCATGCTTTTTATTTTTTTATTTTTTTTTCACGATTAGCTATAGGTTACCAGGACCAATGCAATCCAAAGTTTACTTTGAAAATCTAACGGTCCAGACAACGCCTGCTTTCAGTAGGCTGGCCATGTAGTGAGTCTTCTGTACTATATTTCACTGAATGAATTGCTTTTCAACAACTTTCGCGATCATTGGCGTGAATTTGAGATCTACCTCGCGAAAAGACTATAGATTCTATCGGACGCATGTTTTAGATGGTTAAACAGCACGTTCGCCTTGATGAACGCAAGGCTGATCTACAGGACATCGATCTGTGGATGTATCAGCCAACGATCCGAACGGAATATTTATTTTCTCAGGAATTTCAATTGTAAGGAAGCAGAATATCACTGGAGATAACATCCGGTGGTGCTCTCGTCTCTTAGTGAATAGGAGACCTTCCTGAAAGATTGTCCTGGACTAGTGCTCTACCGGTTCCAGTTTGACGTCAATGCACACGGCATGTGTTCCCCGGCAAATGAAATCGTGACGTTGCACACCTGTAACGCTATCAGAGCATACAGAACTCATTCACTCGTTAGTAAGTTGGCTCCATGCTATGTAGTCCTAGTGAAAGACATGTCGTGGCCATGTTATCGATTTAAAAAAAAAATATATATTTAATTATTTTTTTTTATATAAAAAATGTCCAATTTTTCTAAATAAGTCAAAATTCATAAAAGAAAGTCAAAAGAATTGACTCGAAAAGTCTTTCACAAGGACTAACACCAAAAATAGTTATCTGACAGGATTATGGTAGGATACCTTCACCTAGGTGTCCTGGCTTATTTTTCAGTCGCGATCCATGTTAGGTGTCCTGCACACCTACAACAGGACGCCTAACTTGTTCTGGCTGTGACTACATGCTACGATACTAAACAGGTACAAATAACAGGAGGCTGTGGCTCTTGTAACAACTTTACTCTGTACCAACTGTTTTACATATGAGAACAATATACTATGGTATGTAAATAACAATGATAATTGGTTAGATTAGTCGTATGCAGCAGTGTATTGGTTAAAACAACATACCGGGTTCTATATCATCATGGAAACAAATGGTATATAGTCAATTATATATGGGTAACAAATCATTCAATTTAATGTTAAAGTTAAACAGAAAGCATGCTGGGGTGCCGTATTCGCTTATTTGAAAACAAATGATATATATGGAATAAATCATGATTAATCCTAAATATTACCAAATAAAGTAAAAACTTATTATTTTTGAAAAAAGATTTGTGTATATATTATTATTTTGATTTATGAATATACTTGATAATTTTATTTCTCATACAATCATTATGATATAGAAATGAAGTTATACGTGGGGGGAAATATCTAATCCAAACTACATGAATTACATTAGAGCATCACCTTGTCTATTTTTAAAATTTTGGAATCAATACCGACAAGCATATTGAAACATGTTTCTGCCTTGTGCCCTCCCCAACACATCGTCATTGTCTACTTGACGCCAGATGTTATGTAGGCGACACCGGATGTTAAGTATGCACGTGGTCGGGTGATTCATAGGTTAGCCATACATATGCACAGTACAGAAATAGAACATGTGATTTGATCCAAGATGCTTGTTAAACCTTCATTACGCAAGAACAAAAGTTTGTGCTCGACAAATTCACACTATTAACAACGGAACAACTACAATTATCTGTTAATTATTATAACACAATAGTAATGGACGGAATAGTGGACAGGTCACGGTAAAGATTGACTACCCTCTCAAACCCTTCAACCCACATATAAACAATAACACTTTGGCATGACAGAAAGGAGGGAAAGGAATACAATAAACAAATAAAACATCAACTAGAGTATAATCATTGCACACAGACAATATTGCTTGAGGATAGAACGAAGAGTGAGCATCAGCAGTAATATGACAAGAGCAGCTTTCGTTTCAAATTTGCGTCTATTTTATTTTAAATTTGTCTCTTCCTAAACAAAATGCATAGAAATATCAAGATCATGGTGTGCACCCCGCAGAATACGATACCACTACTATATGTATTAATATACTCAAAATATATTAAAGGGCTAGCAGATATTTTGCTGGGAAGCTTTCTATAAAATGTCGGAACTTAGCTTAAAGAATCTGGTGCCATTCTTGTTCCAATGTGTCTGCAAGTTATTGCAGAGTTCCTGGAGCCTGTAGATGCTTTGATTTTATATGTTTAAAAAGGCAGCTCGTCCTTAATTAATTTTGATTAGCATAATCAGTAGTATTACACTATTTCGTGACAGCTTATTTGCTAAAACATGATTATTTTGGTGTATATAGTATCCGGTGGGTTACACACTACATCATGATGAAGTCGAACAAGTGTGTTGCAATTTGTAAACAGGAGTATATGGTATCAATATACGTGTTACATCTAAAGCAGGTTATTAAACCTTTGTTTTGACTAAAATATAAGTATATGTATCGTTGTTCCAATACCGATTAAATGCGAGAATTCATTGCACCTCATATGCCGATCGAGGTTCTCGGCCTGAGTGCATGAATATATGTTCTGTTCTGTTCTGTCGATTGTGAAAATCTCATTTGTCAGCAGTAAGTTGATCTCACTCGGTCACGTGGACTGAGAATTGTTTTCATAAATAGAATTCAATGTGGACATATAGTTACGAATGGTTCGTACAAGAAAACATATTTGGACGGAGCATTGCGAGTGGTTCGTAAAAGAGAACTACAGTATATGTGGACATAACATTACGAATCGTCCGTAAATACAAACCCATGTGGACGGAGCATTGCGAATGGTTCGTAAAATAGAAGTCTCTCCCGGTACGTAAAATTACAAATGGTTCGTATATATAGAAATCCATGTGGGCGGATAATTATTGCGAATGGTTTGTAAAATAGAATTCCACTTGGACGGAAAATTATAAATGGTTCGTAAATAGAAATCATTATGAAGCAATGCGGATGATGAAGTAAATAATAATAATATATATCTGAAACCGTACCATTTGTGCATACTACGTTACCGGGTATTTGACATTTACAGTGAGTATATATTCGATATACAATTACCATATCAGCATAGAATCTATATGAAATTTAAACGACACACTGTTATTACTTTTGTTAAGATAAGGCGTAATCTTCAGTGATTTAGAAAAGAAACTCTCAAAAGTGCATCTATATTATAATATATAATACTTAATAACAGGAACAGTATTATCATGTTCAACGGTAACATCTACCTGTGTATATTTATATACAGTCGAATAACATATATCAATCAATCAATCACCAGCTCCCGGAAATGTACATGAAACATGAACCGATTACATATGCATTATACAGTAAACACATGTGTCTCTAACCTTCCGAATAAACCATATGCAAAGTGCAATTATCGCCACCGTACTGCCGCATTTCCAAATATACATAATGGACAGGAACTCTATAACGTTTCAAGAACTACTATATAGTATCACATTCCTTTCCCCAATCAACAAGACAGAAGTCTACTTTCCACAACAATCTGCCCAGTTGAATTTTACGTCCCAGCCGGCACCATTTTTCTTGTAGATCCCAGTGAATGTTGCTGAAAGAAGACAGAAGGAAAGTCTCAACTGGGCGCACTGACAGACATTGATAAACAGGGCGTATTGATAAATAGGGCACATTGCTAATCAGGGTGCATTGCTAAACAGGGCATATTGATCAACAGGGCGCATTGATAAACAGGGCGTATTGATAAACAGGGCGCATTGATAAACATGGCGCATTGATAAACATATTGTATTGATAACAGGGCGCATTGATAAACAGGGCGCATTGATAAACAGGGAGCATTGATAAACAGATTGTATTGATAACAGGGTGCATTGATAAACAGGGCTCATTGATAAACAGGGTGTATTGATAAACAGTGCGCATTGTGAAAAAAAAGGGGGATATGATAAACATAGCGAATTTATATTACTGAAATTTATGTTGAAAATACATGCACGTACACACACACGCACACATACACACACAAATATATAGGCTATATACGTACGTATACCACATACATACACACACACGCACACACACACACACACACACACAGACACACACACACGCACAAAAGAAAACAAATTTGTTTGTTAATGAATCCTGTGGGTGGAGCAGAAAATACCGTACCTCCCCATGTCCCTGTAGTATCCTGCATGGACACATCCGGTTGCGCGGCCGAAAGTTTCGCGTCCTCCGTCCATCTCAGGTTCTTGGGCAGAGTGAAGGTTCCTGCCTTGGCCGCTTCGTACTTCTCCTTCCGGACGCTAAACCAGGTGTCGCCACTGTCGGTGCTCCGCATGTAAGAGACACCGTCGTTGGCCAGTGCGAACACTTCGTTGCTCGTGACGTCATGCCCCATCATGCACCCGACCCGCTCATCCAGTCCTGGAATATTGACCGTATTATAAAACGAATTCATTAATCTACGGTGCAATTCGAACCTTCCGTGAAGTATTTTCCAAGACCGTTATACGTATGTAGTAGGTTTAACCCTCTCCCTGCTGGATTAGGCACATACACTGCTATTTGGGGCATCTCCGGTTGCCTTCAGCATGGAGAGAGTTAAGCAGCTGGAACAACTCCAGTTATTGGATATCATTGGATCCAATTTCCTTTATAGACCGTTTTAAATGTAGGCGGTGTATGCCGACTTCAATTCGCTGTTTGTTGGACCAAAGAACCGGTTTTGTCACTATGCTGCGCTACCCTTATTTCTAAGACGGATACCGACATACATGTGTCGGAAGAAATGCTCTCACTACGGTTAATATATATGTGATGAAATAATAATAGCGAGGGTACCTCAAAATGTGGAATCGTATCCCATTTGTTTCATACAATGTCAACATATTATACGTACTTTCCCAAGTATTTCCGTCCGCCGTCTTGTAGCAGGCCTGGTTCAGACCGCTGAAAAGAAATAAATGAGTATATATATATACTAGTATTTAAATTAAATGTTAATGCTAATTTACAACATTTAGTATACTATATCATTTATAATGATGCGCAGATTGGTAAAATTATCGGTGTATGGATCGTTGAATCTCTCATGTCGAAAAATCGGTCGTGCCAGTGATTTTCAAGTGGGATTTGCATACAAGTAGATGCATAATATGTCGATCGTGTCTTTAAATTCATTATTGAAGCACAGCTACATAATGGTAAACTTCTTTATTCGTGACAATCTATTGATATATGCCTATGAATATAGCTGTCTTTACAGTGGTAATAACACACAATATATAACTCCGTAATACCGTTTTTACCTTTATACCGTTTATACCTGTATACCTTTATACCGTATATATGGAATAAATAGGCGTCCTTCCATAATTTCTTAAGTAGATGACGGATAATACATCGGTAATCGATCTATGGTTGACTTCGACTATCGATATCAAGTTGTGAGGTCGATGTAGATCACTAATATTATTTTTATTTATTTAAAACAAATTTAAAGTGGGATTTACAGCCGCTTTCAAGATTCTTTCACATAATATTATTTTATGGTTTACCACGAATACTTATCATGAAAGACAAATAATAAAGTAATGGGTCTTACTCCTCGTTCTTTGAATCGCATGCAAAGACCTTTCCACCAGCATTGAGAAAGCCTGTACGACTCCATTCGGCTGAAAATCAA
Organism: Lepetodrilus schrolli; assembly: GCA_032361225.1. Classification (NCBI taxonomy): domain Eukaryota; kingdom Metazoa; phylum Mollusca; class Gastropoda; order Lepetellida; family Lepetodrilidae; genus Lepetodrilus; species Lepetodrilus schrolli. Next base: position 3,309 of record JAUTBT010000792.1, on the reverse strand, counting down.
ATTTTCCAGCATGTTGAGAATACAGGTTCTCGAATTCGATTCATAAACTTAGTCTCATCTAATGGTTATGTCTGACAACAAATTATGTCAAATAATATGTATGTATAATTATTTACTTTCCTCCAAGCTTTGCAACATTGCTTTAAGTTAATTCTTTTCAGAAAAAGATATACTACCACTAATAATGATGATGATGATAATAATTAATAATTGTAAAAAATAATAATAAATATTATGGCAAACATATAACAATGCGTAGTTCCAACTTTAAGCCCTGGGCCTAATTTAGGATAATTCAAGTTTCCTTTTCAAAAGTGCTAATTTTCTTTTTCGTTAAGCCGGAGAGGCCTAAATAGGGAACTATCTGTAGGTTAAAACCACACATTGTCTGTCAACAACAACAGTTTCCAATGCATTATTTGCATCTTCATAAACACACTTACCAGCAATGCTGGGACCGGAAGTAAAGCTTTCCTTGACGCCATTGCACATGTCCCCGCTTGCCACGTCAGAGGTGATCCAACAGCCGTGAAGTTCAAAGGTCACAGCCAGCTGCTTGGTGCTGTCCGTGTCTTCAGTGATGTATATCCGGATGTATCGTGATTCTATGGCTCCACCCACCGACACAGTCTCTGCTGTGGAGCTTACAGTTATCTGCGGGAGAATAATTACACATTGATAGTAACTCCCAACTATTACGGTCATTGAACTCGATCCTATGGTGTTTTTATTTCTTTAATTAACAAAAAATGCTGTATTATTTGTATAATTGGGGTTTAGATCCGCTTTCAAGATTATCTCAGTTATGCCACCGCTTGTCAGTTTATGGAAAGGGGAAACCCGCAACATCCTTAGCGCTGAATGTTGCAGTAAACCTACGAGAACCAGCTGGTAATAGACAGCCAATAAATTTAGTATATAAATCTAAATGTGACAAGGCCATCTTTACATGCAATATTTCATAATTATTTTATATGGAATTAATACTAACGTGTATTTATATCGCGCTAGATTCCACGTACGAGGTGCGTGCTCAAAGGCGTTACACTATTATTATCCCGATTATTGTATCACTGTGCATTCATTTTATCTTCTCAACTCAACTCAACCTAAGCTGCCATTTCAGGCGCTGGAAAGTTTACGGTTAACTAACCTCAGTACCGTCCATCCAAGCATAGCCATCATTGCTGAAGGAGGGCTTTATCTTGCTGACCCTGGATCCAAATGGACCTCCAGTTCCCTCCTTGACCTCAATCTGTTGGACCATGGCCTTGTTGCCTAGATACACCTGGATGAAACGCTGCTGCTTCAACCCACCCGGTCGGACATATGGAGAGAACCCTGATGAAGAAAATTATGAAATCACGTGATTCTCTTCCGGGCATTTGAATCATTAATATTAATTCTGATGCATGAACTAATTTATAGATAATAGTATCATCCATACTTTCAAAGTAATGGCCATTTTATATATTTTTAATTATAATAAAAAAAATTTTTTAGACCACAACGAAGTATACTGAATTTTCCTAATTTTATCACCACTGGTTTCTATAGTAACCAATGTTCTACGTTGTTTTTTACATATTCAATTTCATATTTCTATCAGCAATGCACATGTAGAATTTAATTAGAACACTCCTATTAGTAATATAGATATTCAACGTTAAGTATATAGACTACAATTTACATTGTCTCTGACGTCATGACGTCAAATTAATTTGGCAGCCTGGCCCCCGTTTCACAACGATATCCTAAATTTAGGAGCTCCTAACTTTATGACCCAGGAGCTCCTAACTTTATGACTCAGTTTATCACCTCGTAAGTTAGATGACGATTTAAGAAGGGGATACGACTTGTGACGTTGTCGTGAAACACTTGTTACGAGGTGACAACACTTAGGACTGGTTTAGGAGCTCCTAAATAGTTATGGATATTCTAAAAAAATGTCAAAGATTTACTTCATTCTAAATACAAGTAATGTATTTTGACAACAGTTTGCTCATCATGTTAGGTAGATTTCACCATTACCAACACAAAAATCTCACAGCCTCTTAGCCAGATGGCCTAGGATCAGTTTATCATCTTAGATAGCCTATACTTCATTTTTATCTTAGATAGCCTATACTTCATTATCATCTTAGATAGTCTATACTTCATTATTATCTTAGATAGCCTATACTTCATTATTATTTTGAAGTTACCAAAATCCTGACGTCCTCTTAGCCTATAAAATACACCAGAATACCAGAGATGAAAGTGTCCTTCTAGGATCCTGTTAGAATTTTGTTAGGATCCTGAAACAGGACCTTTTCTTTCGCTGTGATATTATATTATCCCGACTGCCTCCAAACAATTTTCAATCTTAGACTATCATTATCTTGAATTTAACAAATTCTGTTAGCTTACCTGCGCCATTCAGCCGGCCCTTGGCGGGTTCGTTGCCAGTGTAGAAGTCGGGAGAACCTGAGATCTGGCAATCCTGGATCGCGCCGTTAATCTTCAACTCCAATGGAGTAGCCGTGCAACTCGTCACTGAAAGTGAGAGCATTTGCATGCTAGAATTAAGCTTGAAACATTAATAAATCTTATGCAGGGGCGTATAGCTAGGCCTACTATTAGGCCGCATTTAGGCCCGTGCCTGCAGATAATCTTTGTTTCTAGAAAGCAATTGACAACATGTCACGTGTACTCTAAACCCCGGCTGTTATGCTTGCTTAACATCCGTCCAACGACGTCATTTGACAGATGTTAAGTAGGCATAATGGTCGGGTTTTCGAGGATGCATGTCGCGTAAGCGCACATTTTATTTCACTTCTTACTACGCCACTGATAACATAGACAGGAAGTAAATATATACATTGCCATAATGGTCAATAGCAAGGACAAATATTTAATTAATTGACAAATCGCAAGCTGCCATTCTCTCATGGCGTTATATGTCTAGTATAGTGATCGGTGACAAAGATGATGCGAGAGCCCGATATGTTCCCTGAGAACACTCTGAAATTTGGATTTCTCAACAAACAAAAAACCCTCAGTTCCAATTGTTAACTGAAAACAGTATATAAAAATAAAATTCAGTTATAAACTAAGTTTTAAACTCAGCTGATCTAATCCAGACATCCAATTGGTATGTAAGATTCGCAAAAGGGATTGTCGGAGCTTCCTTGTATCAGATATGGTGCCCTGTTCACACCATAAATCAAAGGTTCCAGGTTCAAATCCCGCCCCCCGGGGCCAGGCATCAATGTTCGCGAAAGTTACCTTTCTGACGCGATATTGATAGGATGCGATGTCTGTAGAGTG
>JAUTBT010000791.1:0-7500 GCA_032361225.1 Lepetodrilus schrolli | reverse complement strand
GAGTTGAACAACCCATTGCTAGACTTCTTTTCGGTAAACTATTCTCATGTAATATTTCTATCAGAGGTTCGATCACTTGTTACGATTCTGTAGTTTCAGGCTAGTTCAAATTCGATGTACGGTACAATCACAAGGCTTCCCACATCTGAAATGCACACCCCACCCCGTGCCGTGTCGTTGGCAAAATATACTTTCGAAAGGAACTGTGTCTATTGTTCTATGACCAGCTGTTTTATGCCCTCCTTAGTCCTCCTTGTCTCCATACCAGCCTGCGACACTATACGTGGCTATGGATGCCAAGTCAGACGTCAATACCGGTTACCTTTTGACACGATTTGTCCTAGGTGTTTTGGATGACAGGAACCATCCTGTATTGTGCGCCTATCAATAAAGCCTGCCAATCATTTGTCAATACAAAGGGACCAGAGAGATTCAAAGACCCGACTTTGTAACATCCCCCAAAAGCACCTTAATGATGGTCTCACGTTTTGGCTCCCTATGTAGGAAAATCAAGAAGATTACAGTGTTTCGGGAGAAGCAAATGATTGAAGTAATCGCGGGTAAAAGATAGGGTAATTAGATACGAAGTTGTTCTCATGTGCCATGCGTGAGACACCTGTTTTCGGCATTCTTTGTACCTGAGTTTTGCCACACGCTACCTGTCGAATGGGATTAATTTCTGGTGTGTGTGTGGGGGGAGGGGTTACCGGTCTCTCCCATGCCGGCGGACCGGACGCGACCCCTGGAGGTATTATGGGAACTGTCATGTATCATCACCCAATTAGAATATAATATACCCCGTTTGTTCGATAGAGCATTTCAATAAATCACATTAATACTTTTGTTCTCAACCGATGATGCACGGTATCTTTGATAAATGTCCTACTTGTTATATATAATTTTATTTCTAGATAATTAATGTCCTATTTGTACGATAATGAAGATAAATACGGTTTTAACCAGCGTTACATATTTCTGTGGTTTCTCGGTGTATTTGTTATGAATAACCGATCGATAGTTCCACATGGAACAGCCAGTGCTATATAACTGTCAGACAATGAGGGAATGGGTTAGTTTCCTAGGGATTACAGATGGGGGATTTGTTGTTTTCAGAATATACAAGGTTAAATATGATGGATCCCGATGGATCCTTTAATGAAATCCACGACTTGTTTGTGCTACAAATATAATTCCAGTGTATGACAAAATTACCACAGGACAGTAGAATAACCATTTCGGACATTTACTCACATTCTACAGAAATACAAAACATTAGAAACACAGAAGTGTTGTAGTTTGTTCCTTCTGAGTAGAGATTATGTCACATGGACAGTGAACCGATAAATATATATAAGAAAAACAAATAATATAATGCAAATAGCTAAAAGCAACAATCCATAGCGAATAATATTATGATGTACTTACGTTCACAGATCAGTAAGAAAAATAGTCTTACGAAATCATATTTATCCAAAACGAGCAATATACGTATACATTTAAATATAGAAATTTAATCCTAATTTTTATATTGTATCGTAATTAAAAAATAAGTTTTCTACAGAAATCATGTCTTAATCATGTTTTGAAGTTTGGGTATATGACGTTAAATTAAAAAAAGTATAGTGGATGGATAATAATATTAAATTTTGAAATATATTTATATTTTTTTTGATTTGGGGATTATTAAATATATACATTTTAATAAAAAAAATGCTAATCTATTGTAAAAATATGCCAATTTGGCGGCTATCTTGATTTTTTAAAACACTTTTTTGTTCTAAGTATAACTTTGTATATTTATGAATAATCCCCAAATCTCCAATATATTATTCATGTACAATAATTGGTGAAATTGAAAGTTTAATTAGCGTCATATACCCATACTTCAAAAGTGAATAAAGTTGCCCAAGGATGCCAGAGTGGTATCATCCAGTTTTGTGATCTAGGAGGTCCCCTCTACCAAAATCAGCAATAAAAAGAAACCTTCTGCCGGACTAAATCACTGTTGGCCCAACGTTCAAACACCACGTTAGGCCATCGTGATACCAATTAGAAAATTGGCATTGGGCCAGTGTACAAATTACAAAGCCAACGAAGGGCCAACGAATCATGGAGTTTTGGGCCATCGTTGGGACAACATTAATAGACATGAAGAAGGGATCCGGACAAAAAACCCACGGACATAAGCCCCTTGGAAATACCTCCTTGGACAATACATACCTCCTTAGATCAAAACCCCCATAGGACAAAATCCCATTGGACCAAAAAACAAACAACCCAATATTCTAAATAGTAGAATAGAATAATGGTTAATTAATGCAATAGTCTTTAACTAAGAAATGGTTAACATGCACATATGCTCTAAATATATTGGAATGAAACATTAAATATAAAAAGTGCTTAGCATGCTACTATTCTCCCGTGCCAACAGTAGTAACATTTATAATATGAAATATTCATGATTATTGGATTATTGAATATGTTTATATGCAAAAGTTCTTAATTTGCTCATCGCCTTTATTATTATTTAGCATAGTGGGTGGGACTTATGTCCTGTTTGCTTTTAACCTGTGGTCTTTTTTTTTAGCTAAGGAGATATTGGCCAAGGGAATTACTAGTACTAGTATGTCGGTGGGGGTTTTGTCCGGTGGGAGTTGTGTCCTATATCTGAAGAAGAGCGTTTAAACGAAGAAGTTTAAACGAGACCCTAATGGATACGTTCATTAACTTGTTGTCTATAAAACCCTATTATAATTGCATCAAGACAAAATGTAACCTTTTACAATAAAGGACACCACCTAAAAACGAAACTAATAAAAATAAAATTGTTTGATATCTGATATTTGTATCATTTTTCACCACATTCGATATCCGATGAAAGGTGTGCAGAATCGACAACGGGCATCCAACCGATAAATCAATCGTTGTCGTTCTTGATTGGTTTAATTTCTGATAGATCAAAGCCTTGCGAGACATAGGACACATTGATTGTAAAACGGGGTATGATTGACTTGCTCAGTTTCAGTTTATACAGTCAGACTCTCTCGGAAACGTCGTTGGGGAAAACTCGTCTGATTTTTGCATAAATTGTTGCTATTGTACCCACAACAAACGATACTCCGGGGTTGGTTTTGACTTCCACCTTGTACCTAAGTGCGACTTTTTGTCCTAGCTGTAGGGTTGTCGGGATGTCCCTCTCAGGTCTGCACTCGACGACCTCCAGCGGGACGTGGGGAACAACGAACATCAATGCAGTCGAAGAAAAAGACTGACACTTTTATTCTTCGAAAGCTAAAGGTCGTCGGGGGTCGGCTGGAACTCTCGCCCGCTCGTTGTCCTTTTAGGCGGTTTGGGTCAGAAGGGAGTGGCGAATGAGAGGGGACTGGGTGTGGTGCTGACGGTGGGGTATTGGACTGGGGTGGGGTATTGGACTGGGACTGGGGTGGGGTATTGGACTGGGGTGTGGTGCTGACGGGTGGGGTATTGGACTGGGGTGTGGTGCTAACGGTTGGGGTGTGTCAGGGTTGTAACCAAGGAAGCGGCGATATTCAAATTCCAATACCGCACATGCGTTCGACTCGAATACGTAACCAATCGAGTATATTTTACATAGTTCTGTTGGAAATTGATCTTAACATTAAATAGAGGTGTAACCAGCCTATGATTTTAGATTTCGTAGACGTTTTTGTTCAGCAACCCTACAAATCCTATAGTGAAGGAATGGGGAAATTTACGAGTATAAATGCGTACGGTACGACGCGAATACACTAAACACGAACTTTATCTTTAGTAATATCAAATTAAGACCATAATTTAATGGATTATTCCGGTGTAACTGGCCTTCTAGCTAACGTAGATCAAGCTGTACACTCGGAGAGCATGCCGAGTCGAAACGGTCATCGGCCATTTCCTTATGACAAAAGTAAACACGTTTCGGTATGAAATAAATCATGGCAACGAAACCGGAAGAGGGTTAATAATACATGTACACGTATTGTTTGTCTGATGTTTGTGTGGGTGTGGGCGTCAGGATTTAGGCAGGCATTCGTTAAATAGTTAACTAACAGCGGAGTGATCAGCTGGTGATGAACATGCCTCGATTATTACGGTTACTTGCATATCTGATCATTCTCCAAAGAACATTCAAACAGAGGTTAGACAATTTTAGTACAGTAATAATGACCTTGCTTGAGAATTACTCGAGTGTTTACAGACATGGTTATCATGCGAATAAAAACATTGTAAGCACACACACACACAGCAATTGGAAACCTTCGCACTCATCATTCCAGCAAACGATCAGAGCATCACTAATATTTATATGACTATATAATTCCTTTTTAATGTAGTACGGTCGTCCAAAGTAGTGTAGATTCTCTAAGATACACAGAGGCGTGTGTGGTCATGCGTCCAATGGCCTCAATAAACTGTGAATGGCAACCCGTCATTTATGTACCCGTTATTATATCTTTATATTAGTTTTCCCGCGTTCAACATGAAACACGAGAATTCCTGCCTATTACTTAACATAATTTGGTTGATCACGTGATAATATTATTCACTTGAACGTTCTAACTTACACTTCAGCGTGGAAGCCTGTCAAAAATATCACGAGATCAACACAGGTATGTGACGTAATAGGCAGGAATTCTCACGTTTGAATTTGAACACGGGAACATCGCAACTCATCCACATACACACACACGCACACACACAAACACAAACACACACACACACACACACACACACACACACACACACACACAGAGACCAGTTTACAGTATTTAAATACAATGTAATACAGTTTCCAGTTAATGTATACTAGTATATGAAGCCTGAAAGAACACATCTCTTACAGTCTTGATGAAGAATGTTTCAACGATGACCTTCGTGATCGTCACAGCGATACCCAACTCAAAAACTCATATATTTCAATTCAGTGCGAGGCCTGCTAACATACAACAATCAATAGTCATATGAATAGTGGGTGTTCTTTTCTGATTTTGCTGTTATAGCATCATCATGAGCTGTGACATTAGAAGGCCGACCTACACCATAAATATAAGTGCCCACTGAAGCACGGCGTTAACATTGCAAGGTGAGGACTAGACGCCCGCAGTGAAGCCAGATAGTGTCGCGAATGGTTGAAGTGGTATCATTTTGATTGAATGAGAACCTTCCTTATTTGGACTCACACCTGGACACACCTCTATATGTGACATGCGTCTTTCATACATCCACCACCAGAACCCCCATGAAAGAAAGCATTGAGGCGTATCAGTGAGCACCCCCCATGTCTACCTCACCCCCCGGTCTGCCTCACTCTTCTGCCTCATACTACTGCATTGTCGTCGACCGTACACTGTCTAAGCCTTTTGGCTGAGCAGGCCAGGCTACAGGTCACAGGTGACAAATTATTTGTTGTCACATTGAAACCTTGATCTCCGCTGACAAACGAAGCTAATTTCATATCTATTAACTTCGCTGCTTGTCAATCATATCGCCATGCAGTTGGAGATGGGCAACGTAGGGTATTGCACCCCTCGTCGCCTTTGAAGCGTTCCGAACAATCGACTTGAAGCTCTGGTCGTGTTGGAATAAATACAGAATTCACTGCCATTCTGGAGATGTGTATAGCCTCATCAACATAAAGATAACTTTGGCCCATCCGCGATATTGCCTTGTTTGGGGGTCTGTGTCTAGCTGTACCGCATCACCCCCGGTGGCTCCGCGGGTGTACGCTGGCGGTGGTGAAAACACCCGTAGACGGGAATAGTGTGAATTGATGAAATGAAGCAAAGCAGCTATCCACAAACATAGATACCAACACAAGTGTTTCCCCATACATGTTTATGATAGAGTTCGCTGAAACGCTCACACTGTTATACTCACATTATCATTGGAAACTGCCAAGCATTAGGTTTTGTTGAATATATATAGTTACAGGTTGCAATGTACCGTTAATAGCAAGATACAAGATGCATAATTTGTATTTCTTTTTTTTTAAATATAGCAAATTGGTCTTTAGAGCTGCGTTCAGGATTCTTTTACTTGTATTACGGCTTATCAGTTTAGAGCAGAAGGAAATCTGCAACATCTGAATATTGTAGTAAACCTACGAGCACCGGCTGGTACTGACGGACCAAGGATGATAAAGTTATGCATTGCCATATGGTACATACAGCTCACTCCATCATGCTCGCGTCAGAAAGGTAACATGTGATATCTATTATCAAAGTGTTTATAAACGTTGAACATCTATCCAAATGATAGAAAACATCACTTCATTGTTCGTGCAATGTATAGTTAATGTACGTAACACCATGGTTAACCAAATTAACGTGAATATTCACACAGAATAATTTCATTAATCGTTTAGGACCCATTTGTTGGAAGACGATGCAATCATTGTTTTTTAATAGATTGAAATCCCTACTACTTCATGCCCTCTGACTACTGATATCACGAGAAGAACACCACTCCCATACACTACAGTACCAACGTATGTCAAATAAGTTATGTTCCAAATATATTAAACTATGACAGATAAGGAAGGTAAGTGGGTAGATAGCTACGGTGCTTCGGAGTCAAAGGCCCCAGGTTCAAACGCCGTACCGGAAGCCAGGCATCAATGTTCGCTAAAGTTTGCCTTTCTGACGCGATATTGATAGGATGCAATGATACTTGGTCTGTCAGTACCATGTTTACTGCAATATTCAGTGCTACGGATGTTGCGGGTTTCCTCCTGCCCTAACTCTTGTACAATCTGGTGCTGGTTTTGGTGCTGTGTGTAGGACGGAGTCGTGATGGGTATACCTAGATGTCAATATAAGCCAACTCCGACTGTAGCATCCCCCGGCACGAGGCAACTTTCCGTGTGAGTTGGCAATTAATTTCCTAATAGACCCCACGGTGAAACATTGATTTTCCTTTGTCAACCGCTAATCTTCAATGTGCATTCTGGGATTAGCGAGAGGGTCGAGTTGGACTAATTTAAACACGAACAACATGCAGGGTCCGATCTCGGGGGAGCATTGCGGGCTTTTCATTGCATCGTGAACAATGATGATGTCACCAACTTACCTGGTGTACCTCGTAGACCGCGCAATGACCAGTTAGATATAATGCGAATTTCCATGGTTTTGTTGCGTTTGACATCAATTTGTAACATTTAATAAATTCATTTGAAACGGAGCATTAGTATTGATACATCATTACCATAAATGTGATCAGTGTATTGGATAGCATACGAACATTGATAGTGTAGCTATAGAGATACTATAGTCGTATTCATGTAAATAGAGCCCGTGCTTTTTTAAAATTGATAAATGACACAGGTGGCAGAACCGAGTTTGCTTTATGCTTTCGTGAAAACGGACCCAAACCCCAGTAGATTCTGGTTATGTACCATCCCCAGCATGTGCAATGGCGCTTTATCATAGTTTTTAATATTTCCACTAAATATATTTCATTGTTGCTGTTTTGGTTTCTACTATATAT
>JAUTBT010000790.1:0-11035 GCA_032361225.1 Lepetodrilus schrolli | reverse complement strand
ATGTTGCAGGAAACCTGCGAGCATCGGCTGGTACTGACAAGACCAAGGATGATAACTGCATTGCCACTCTACAGACAAGATATAAGCGTAAAAAATAAAATGATGCACTGTTGTAACTGATTCCACTGTGACGTCACTTGGCTTTGTAGTTGATGAAAGCCATGACGTAAAAGAACAATGCTGACATTCCAATGAAACTAGTTTCGGCAAAAGTATACATGGAAGTTTGTGAAGTTTACACGAGTATGAACGCAACAATTTGTTATGTAAAGTTTTATCACATGACCATGTTTTAGCCAATCGGCAGTCGTGAACTCGTGTAAACATCATAGTAAGAAGTTATATATAAATGATAATAAATCAGCTCAGATTACATCGATCAACCACTGTACATAAACTTACTATCACAATATGAATGTATGTATTAATGCTTTATATCACAGCGGAAATATTTCACTCGTACACAACGAACGTGGTGGAGGTACATGGGTACAAAGTTATAGAATACCAATGATATACAGATATGAACTAATACACAAACTTATTGACCCAATACCACAATAGTTATTTCGTGTAAACCAATACTGAACTACTTGATAAAAGCTCAAAGTATTACTGATTGAATCAATCATACCATTCACTTAAATCAGTTGAACTATAAAACAATATTGTATAAAAGAGTTTTTTTTGTAAGCCAGTCTTCATATCAATATACTACAATGAAAAGAAATCAATACAGATGGAAATCACAAGGAATCAGACTGGGTAATCACGCCATGTATTACACCATCAAAGGATTACCCACAATGCACTGGGGAAGAATACTGCAACCATATACAGTGCACTCTGGCAATACCGGCATTCGTTGGGGCCACGATAATGTGCCGGTTTTGAAAGAGTGCCGGTTTATTCAATTATTGTAAAATACATTGTTGCTGGCCGTGACTTTGAAAGTATGCCGATATACGCAGATTGCCGGAGTACAAAGATGCCGGTATTGCCAGAGTCCACTGTACATACTGACGTGTCTGACATTAAAATAACATTAGTACACAGCAGGGTATATTTAGTCAAGTACTATGCTACTGATATGGTACTCAGCAGTGTGCATGTGGATACAGAATAAGCAAATGTGGACTGATTACAAATACATAGATATGCAGGTACATACACTAGCATGCTCCAACAGTTAAAATTAGAACAGAACCTAATCTATTTCATGTCATTAAATACATTGTTTCCTCGCATTTCTACTGTACACTGACTGAGCATGTACACTAATTCATGCTAATTGCTAATTGCGTACCTATTGTAAATGAATACAATAAACTGGCTACTAATGAGAATAATAAGCTTGTTGGTAAAGAACTAATTTCCAGGCATGCAGTGCAGTGACGGCCATCTGAATGAACAAATTATCTCAAAGGGGAAGCTATTTGCTAAGCCATATGCTAATAGCTACTACATGAATGTTAATAACACAAGTTTAATAGTCAGAGTTCAGGTACGGCAATAGATACCTCTGACCTTACCGACACTCCTCTGCAGCAGATACAAAGACATAGGTCTGTACTAAAATACAAAGTACTATCAATAACATTGTTTTGATTGGCTATGAGCAATCAGTCATTGAATGGAATTTGTCACATTACACACACTTATTATTAATATTATTATCAATAATATTATTATTATTATTATCAATAATATTATTATTATTGTTATCATCTAGATATGAAGGCGGAATGTCTGATGTTGAGAGATCCCCGCTATGTCCTGGATGATAGAGATTTACCTCCCAAGGTGTTCCAGGCCAGTCATCTGACCACACATATCACATACTGTAGGTACTACCCTGCCATCCACACTACTAGCTGTCCTCATCACATCACAATTATACTCAATGCTAGACAATGGAAAGGTTGATTCGTTAACCAGATAAATAAAGTACAGCACCAAAAATGAGTAATCATGGTAACACTTACCCAACAAAAACATAGGACCTACGTACATCCATTAACCAAGTAGATGCTAATTAATAACAAGGTCACGGTCAGAAGATGTAGAGAAGTCAGTTCCTCCAACCATCATAATGTCCTGAGTATGAGTGTCCTTACATCATTTGATGTAAATAATACAGAGATATTATGTGGAGATATCAATACAACTTAATAATGTAAACATTATGCAACACAAAACATGGTCATAGGACTGATGCTATTTTTACTACATAGATAAAAAATAATCCAAAAACATCTATTAAACATATTTGGAATACTAATATGTTAAAATTTAGTAAAAGATGGAAAGTTTTAAACTTTTGAGGTAGGGGATGGGGTGGGTGGTATAATGTTCTACCAAGGATGTAAATAGCATTAAGATGAGATTAACATTAGACTGTAGCCCTCTTTCATTGTGTACAGGCTGTATACAGAACATAGCATAGCACTCTCACAACATTGTCACTGTGCCAGGCATTACTGCATAATATACATGTTTACCTTTATCTATTCATGTGTCCGTCGCTTCCTTGATACAAGAAAGTCAATACAGAGGAATACCATAGAGACGGGAGGAAGGTGACATCAGCCGATATAAATGTCATTGTTTGTAAACATTCATCTATTTATAGCGCCAGCACAAATCATGTGACTTTCCATTTTATCACTGCTGTGACCTGTGCACAAATCATGTGATTGCCTGCTTACATTTATCTCTGGGTGAAAAGTAGATAGCTATATGATCATAATGATTATTATGAAGTGTTTAGCATACTAACATTACATAGTGGTCCTGACAAACATATTCGAGTACAATTTCATGCTCAACTGAAAGTGTTTTTTTCACAAATCCCCACATAAAATGCGAGCTTGAGCATGAAATTGTACTCAAAAGATTTCATGTCAGTGTCTGATTGAAATGCTCAATATCACTATTAGCTTTTTATTTATTTTTTTATATTGGGGTATTAAGTTGCTTTCAAGATTCTTTCACTTATATCACGACTTGTCAGTTTAGGGCAGGAGGAAACCCGCAACATCCGATGGTTATGACAAGACCAAGGATGATAACTGCATTGCCACTCTACAGACATCGCATCAGAAAGGTAACTTTTGCGAACATTGATGCCGGGCCCCTGGGGCGGGATACGAAACTGGAACCTTTGGCTCCGAAGTCCAACTGTTCTACCACTGCGCTACCACCCGCCCCACTATTAGCTGAAAAACTATTTAATAACATATGTAACCAAGTAACACCATTTTTGTGATTTATAAGAAATGTCCAATAACATTTAACAATGACAGAAATATAGTAATAATTAACCCTCTCTATGCTGAAGGCAACCAGAGATGCCCTTAAGAGCTGTGGCTATGTCTAATCCAGCAGGGAGAGGGTTAAAAAGGAATAATATATATGGCAAATAAAATTAACCTGTTACTAATCTGCTAATGTACATGAGTAAAATTGGACTTAAATTAACAAACTAAAAGAAAAACATTAGTATTTACAACAACAGGATTGGAATAAAATCAAACATGATAAAATAAAATTACTTTAAAACATGAATATGTTACAAAATTAAAATGTAGACATTTTGGTAATACAGAGATAATCCAAACAAGTACGTACCTATCAAACTTAATTATACAGTTAATAACTATATACAAATTGTGACAATAGTCATAATACGGCCAGATACAATTAAATATTTGCCGTGAAGTTGCGTGAACTTCTAGTCATGTCTTCACATTTCATGTGAATAATCCTTAAACATGCTGAGATGGAAGTAGATTGGCATTGTGAAGATGTTGTGAAATCGTTCACTGTCTATACCTTACAATGGAACACAGTGGAATACTCTCTGAACATCGAGTGAAGTCTTCACATATGTAAGTTATGTAGTCAAGAGATACATATGCACATTGAAATCTTCGCATCCCATGTGAACATCTAGGGAATCTTCACATCCCCTGTGCACAGGCCTTGATACGATACTGAATACCCATACCCAGTGAACATTTAACCCATTCCCTGTTGGATTAGGCACAGACACAGTTCTTTAAGGCATCTCTGGTTGTCTCAGCATGAAGAGGGTTAACACAAAATCTTAATATACTCTGTGGGAGGCCACAAATACAGACCCATAGATTGAGAGATTCACTATTTACACACTGAACATGTTGAAGTGTATTATAATTATACCTGTGATACTTCCATGTCTGTAGTAGACTGTACACTGCCTGTTTAATGACCGACTTCTGGAGTTTTATAGCAAGTATTCAAACATACATCCGAGGTTACAGTGACCTGGAAGGTAGATTTGGACGAGAAATTGAGTTTCAAATGTGTCACATATGGAGATAATGACTGCCATATAATCGTGAACATTCAATTGTTGATGTTGCCATGGTAGTATTTTGTAAATGTGAATTATAACCACATGCATGACTGGACATTTGACATCAATGAAAGATTACATATAAATTTTGATGTGATGCATATTGCATGAGTTCCAAATGATTGTTAGTTATACCACAGCCAAGATGAGCCAACTGTTATTTATTAATTATTTTAATAAAGATGAAATGTGAATGTGGTAACCAGTGGTATTACTTTATTCACAAAAAATACAGGGTAGAAAACCAGTGTAGACAAATAATTCTTATTTTCTTCAAATCACGAACAAAGGAAAATACAACATTAATATAAAATGTGTTCAAGATATTCTAGGAATAACAATGATACTTTTGTCAAACTCGCATGTTAAAGCTGTGAGCTATTAAAATCTATAACTTGTTATAGGGTTTTTAAAGCCTATTATTATATAGCAAAATAACATCATCAAATAAACATACAAGTCACTTTGTGGCTTTCCAGCCAATATTTTCCCTCTGTTCAAATGAATTACTTTAGAAAGTTAATATTAACACTGATCAAGGCCAACAGAATATTAATTCTCATCAATCAATTAAACCATCTACTTATCATGTTTATTAGATACCATTGGGCTGTAGACATGGCAGGTAACATGCAGGTCAAACGATTAAATTGCCAACTATGAAATTACGGGTGTTAAATTGTTGATTTATTCTCACAATCCAAAGTTAAATTGCATTCACATTATAAAATATACATTATATGTGTGTGTGTGCGCGTGTGTGTTCTCCAGAGAAAAACAACCCACTTTATATCAAATTACATGCACTGATATCTAGAACAAGTATGAGTTGTATTTTTCAGAGTGGTAGTGCAGCTTCCAATGTAGGTATTTTGATTCTGTCAGATATTGGAACATTACATTAAGGATATCAACTTGTCAAGCAATACGATCATATGATGTGAATTGTAAATATTTTATGTGCATATATGTACACATATATTGCTACAGTCAAACATGTGTCTGTACACCAATTTGACACATCACGATGCATGCTGGTATTAGCACTGACCGTGTAAATAAAATATGTATGCAAAAACTTAGAGATGAAAACAGTATAGATCCTGTATACAAAGATTTGTGTTTGAATTGATAATTTGGCAGTGATGATCTTCTTTGTTGGATTTGAAGTTGCCTATTTTCCTTCCATTCACATGATCCATGAAATTGTCAACTAATATAGGCCTGGGCAAGGATTTTCAACAGAAAAGTGGTACTTTTACCCATGGTTAATAGCTTGTAACAGAGTTTGGAAATAGAAATGTAACTTTACCATGTTTAAAACTAATACAAGGAATAAATATCCCATACAAACATGAAAGAACACATTGAACAAGCTTTTCTGTAATGCTAATTTAAAAATATGAGTGAAATTGATGTCTTAGTATGCTAGCCAGGTATTATTTAATTGATCTGATCATCAGTCTCATCAACTTAAAATCATATAGATGTAATCACACAAAAATGAAGTTAGTATACTATATAACAAATATTTAGAAGGGAGTTATTCGATCTGTGATAGTATGTGTGCATATATGTAGCCTTGAGGTACAACATTATAAAAATCCTATTCCGTCATATATAAACATGGTAAATGAAATGTGAAATTCAAATATACTTTTATATAATAGCATAATGAGCGGTAACAAGAAAAATACTGTAAAGATGGTTAATATAGCGAAATAATAATTCAAGACAATTGACTACTCGACCCAGACACAAAGTTTTGACAGTGGGCACTAGTATTATAGGATACTGTATGGCAAAAATGCCATGGTGATCATTTCACACTGGCATGCTTTTATTGGTCAGCTTTGTAATAGTATAATTAAGCAGCTATTCAAAACTTCAGAAACCTGAAGAAAACATGTCATCATCCGGAGCGAAGCTATACAGGCTCCACTAATGCCCTGTACTTGCAGAACAATGTCATCTGCTTTCATGATTAGAGAAAACCCAGTTTTTGCCAAACCAGGAAATCACTGTGAATTCAGAATTATCGAATACAGGTGACTGAAATTCATTCCGGTAAGTGAAATGAGGTATGGTGTTAAACTTTGGCCATGCTTTTCATATAGTGTTGTGTTTTCATTCGGGTCAGTTTTCATGGGATAAATGCATAATTATAAGGTAGAATCTATATATTTGCTTTGTTTATTTCGCGAAGTGAATCGATCTACGCTTATTGTATCGAAAACCAGTAATCGCAGGATACCGGAGGATACAGTGGGCACCTAAGTAAGTTTGCTACATTGTTAATTGCACTGAATTCAACTTTGGTCGACCTCAAATCTGCGTTCAGCCTCATTTCGAATATTTATGAGAAACAATCATCATGATCAGTCGATACGAAACAATAACCTCAAAAACCAGACTAGTTTTGGTTTTGATTTTGACAGTCGTTTGCGTCATGCGTCGGTGGGCAGTGACAGCTTCTACCTTTTCAATACAGTTCGTTGTTCCACGTAGGACGTTCAAACCTCATGAAAATCAATCCAATTACACGATAAATTAGCAATAAAGATCTTGCGCTGCCACGTATTTATATTAGCAAATAACGATATCATAACAAATGGACGAAATACCACAAAAACATGGTCAATATTCATTCGCATGTTGATGACTAGACTCGAATAGAGAAAATGCCACTTGGCAAGGGAACATGCGCTCACTTTTTACCTGATTATAGGCTCTTTGTATGAATTTACACGATCCAAGTGAAAGTTTATACGTTAGAAACCTCTGCCCCGTGCGGGACAAAGATAAACCTCAACATATCCAAGAAAAGAATGAACTTTGTCGTATATTATCCGGCTTGAGACCCAAAGATGGCGGTACAAAATGTCAACAGAGAGTATGTGACGTCATGATCGGGGGAGGTGTCATATGACCGAGGTCACGGAGGTCAAGGCCGTATATCATAAAGTGAGTAATTATGGAGTTTAACGTCGTTGCGGGAATCTTTCACCCATTTGTGACGATATATCATAAAGTAAAAGCTTACGATAAAGAATGGAGACCAATAATGTTTAAAACTGGATATACCTACATCTAGCTCCGTAATGCATTGAAATGTTGAAATAGTATTGTAATCAATATACAGCCCATAACAATGAAGAATGGAAATAATGGGAGAATTATAGATAAATGTCGAGATGGATATGCTACAATCGTTAAATAACTAGCATATGTATTACTCTAAACGAAACATTGTAGGCATATATACAAATACGAGCTATAGCATTCACTGACAAAATAATACCGGGGAACATACCATATATCAGCTGGTATCTTGTATTTTGAGATTTTGATATAGGCCAACATCCAGAAACGAACATGACTAAGAAACAGTTAGATTTCTTTTCCCGGAAAACTGATAGAAACACCACGTCCGATATTATTCTGACCAATGTATTATCCTTAAGTTATGATGCCTAGTCTCCCCATAGATCACACAAGCCTAGGCTGTCGTTTTGCCATGTGTTTTGCTAATCAAATTACCTCCTCCTCTTCAAGACTTGAAGCCATGCATGTGGACGGAAACATGACGTCATAATAGTTTACATCTTAACACATCTATATTGGAATACACTGGCCATAATAGGCCTACATTAGCGACTCACTTTTCGTTTTGCATGTGCAATATGCAATACCGTGGAGCGGTGGAATTGGTTGGGGTAGAACTCACTTTTCGTTTTGGATTGCTTGACTGTGTCGATTTTGCAGCTCAGGGTGCCGAGTTTTATTCTTCGCTTAATATCAAATATTTATTCACCCAGGTTCATGGGCACCTTATTTTACAATTTTTAATGGAAATACAACTATGAAAAGTTTTAATTATACACTGTCTTATCATCGTCTATTTATCTATATTCTATATGTTATTGTTGACTTTTTTGGCATGGTTTTTCATGCTTGTTTTTATTTTCTTGCATGTCCGATTAGTAATTGTATTGTAAAGTAACACTGTAGTCGTCGCCTATGGGTGAAATATCATAGTCCCGCTGCGACGTAAAGCAATAATTAATTAATTCATTCGTTCGTTTTGGAAAGGTTTGGTTTGGTAGTAGGCTATAGAAACTGGAACATTACTGCACGAGTTGTACCCCAACCAATCCCACCGCTCTACAGTGTTGCATATTGCACGTGCTTGCACAAACCACAAACACGTGTACATGGGTAGATCTAATCAAGGCTTACTCCGCAGCTATTGAAATGACGGTATACTCATACGTTATTAGACTAGTACGCTATTGTCGACATCATTTCAGTCCACCAGGAACTTCGCACATTTATGTCAGTATCAAAGGAGCCATCGTGATGTACCCTCCTCAATTAAGACATTGCTGTATCTAACCTGTCATTCATCCAGAGTCATTGATTAAATTGCTACACTGCTTACGGCACAGAAGAACAGGCAGGTTTAAACAATCTCCATCTCTAGAAGACTTGCAGAGTATGCCCTATTCATGCCACAGCACATTATCGTGGACAGACAGAACTGTTCAGCGTTGTGGATATGGACGTTGCAACAATTACTGTATATAGATCAGTTGCCTCGGACACACCAGTTCACAGCTAAGCGTTCTCAGACTTCCAGTGTTCATCTGAGTTTTGGAGTCATTGCATTGGACTTGCTCTGGAGTGAACGGGCCGAGTTCTATAGCTCCCAGTACGATATCTTCATTGACGGCGTATCTCTGCAGAGAACTCTGCCAGCACGATTTGTATTAGGCGCAATGCCATTCCTTGTGTACACGTCATCACTAAGACGTCGTACCTGAATTTCGTATCAGAACATTCTCATAAAGTCACATGTGACATGGAGAAATACATTAAATTACAGAAAAATATATACACATAATATAAATCATACGCAAACCATACGCATCCCATGTTTGATAAAAGTTGCTGTTTTAACAATAAGTGGTAAATAATTTGTTGACATTAAGGAAACTTTATCGATTGATGGGCATTGACAGTAGTATGGTGGTAGATATAATTAGATTATGTAAGGATCGACAGCATAGCAGAAAGTGGTATTCATCACCAATTACCAAGTTACATAACTGATATATTCTATTATTTCTATCTATATTGTACCATCTCCTTGTTTCTATAGGTAATCTATGGTTGTAAGTTCAAAATTTCGTATACATAATTCTTCAATCTTTCGGTAATAATACAGTATACTCTTCTATTAGTAATATACTTTTATACAATTTGTAATAGTTTGCTAGACATTTTCAAGACGGCAAGACAGCAACATATTGAGCCAAATGCTGTTACCGGTAGTTAATCTGCTGGTTGTTTTATTTGACTAGAACGTGAACTTAACTAGAGTCTCATGTCAAAAACATATGCAAACTTATTTACTTCCACATTAGTCTATGGACAGGTGCGACCAGGAAATATATTGATCAAAAAGACACTGCTACTCTGATCCAGACAAAAGCAATACATGCGTATCTAGTTTTGATTACTTCAATGCACACCATTGGCAAACTACTGCAGAATACTGCAGGCAGGGTGATCGACGGGGAGGAAACAAGACGGCATCGACTCCTGTGAGGTATTGATGAAAATGTGCACTGGCTGGCAGTAATATTAGTCTGTAAGAATACAGTCCTGTTCCATGCCAGTTACTTCAAGGTCACCGGTGACTTTCCAGCTGCTGCACACAACATCTGAACAATTGTCAATTCAGGGCAGACTTTACTTCTTATCTGACATTACAATACACCCATTCATTCATGTATAGTAAGGCATATATTCTCACCTCCATTCAATTATGCCCCTTTGAGTGCAAATCTTTTTTAAAAATCTTTTTATTTTTTATTGAAACGGACATCGTTCAGGTTTTAAGATAGGAAGATCATGTATACTAGTACATTAAAGAGGCAAGGTCATATTTGCATACGGAATAATGGTCACTATGGAGGTTATTGCATATTCTGAAACAACATTCTTTCCTCGACATGTGAGATTGTTTTTCAGATTTTTTAGTCATAGAGAAATATATTTATTTTCTACCCAAAGACACCTACCCCCAAAAGGGCGGCCGCGCCGGAAATTGTGACGTCACAGGGCTCTGTGTACACAGATCCCCCTCACAGAAACCAAGATATGCATTCACATTGGTAGTGGTGTTTTCTACCAGGTGGTTAAATTACCGCGTAAGAACAACAATTGAGCTCACAATACATTACAACGTCTTTCTGGTTAATCTATCGACAAGTGGATGTTGATCCGTGACAGAGAATAATATTGACAGCAGCGATTGTTTTCTTTCGGTGTTTGATGGGAGCTGTTGTCGTTGATCTCTTGATCGACATGTGCATGATGAACGAAATGACATCTTACCACTCCGAGTTTAGGTTTCATCTGTGACAGGGCAGTATACAGGGCCTAACGGTTCCATAAAACAGACCCGACAAAGGCCTATTCTGGACTGCCTCGGACTTGAGATGGTCCTCTCCGACGTCCGCGCGAAGTCTATATTTAGAACAGAACAGTTGGGAAAGACCTCCTTTGCATTGGCGATACAGTTTGGATAGATTTAATTTTTCATATTTTTTTTATTATTAATTCTTAATA
>JAUTBT010000789.1:0-11035 GCA_032361225.1 Lepetodrilus schrolli | reverse complement strand
CCCTAAACTGACAAGTCGTGATATAAGTGAAAGAATCTTGAAAGCGACTCTAAACCCCAATTTAAAAAATAAATAAAAAATTAAAAAAATTATCGCATCATAAAGGTAACTTTCGCCGAACAATGATGCCGGGCTCCCGGGGCAGGATTTGAACCTGGAACCACTGCGCTACCACCAGCCCATTATTATTATTATTAGTAGTAGTAGCAGTAGTAGTACTAGTACTACTACTACTACTAGAATCTGCGGGTGGCATTGTTTAAACTCTTGTTCTTATAAACAATTATTTGTGAGAAATGGAAAGTGACGGTTAGGAAATAAATAAGTGAGAAAATGGAAAACAACTTTGTCTATAGAATGGTCACTTGACTAAAAGTAGATCCAATATGGTTACCACTATATGTTGGCGTTGAACATTGTGGGAAGTTCCGACGGTGAGCCGAATGGGTTCAGATGCCATGTTGCAACCATCAGACACTTCATAAATATCTACTGGCATCTATATCAGCACTGATTATAGATTAGAACGGTATTACGGACTATCACGAAACAAGCATTTGCGACATTATTTCACAAGACAACATTACTTATATGAATGCAGAAGTCTTGAATTCATAATCAAGCATTTCCCGACCTATGCGCTAGCTATGGAATCTATTCGAACATTAACTGCTTTCGCTGTTACCCCATTTTATTAGCATTAACAATAATGGTGTCGTATACATTGCTGTTAAAATGTCGTAATTAACTTTTTTTTCGGACAAACTTTTAATAGTGAACTTATATGGAAAATTTACTCGTATTAATGGAATACTGGCATGGAAAAATAGCGTATGGGGGTATAATAGGTAAGATTGTATGGAAATTATTATTAAAATTTTAAAGTAGATAATTTAAGAAAGGACTCACTTAACTATTTGTCATGAGTAACATAATCTGCCAAGTAAAGTATATAGATGATTTCTCTTGAGGCCGTCATCGTTTATTGATGCAATGAATCATAATAGAAAATGAAACACTTACATTTACTTGAATCCAATAGTAGACATATTAGAAATCACAGACGATACTTTCTATACGAAATAGCATTTACAATGTCGTAAAATACGTTCAGTGGAATCTTTGCAATTCTCAGAACACTTAAAATAATGTTTTTCCACTTCACCAGTTCGGCGGTCTCGTAATCATGGAATTACCAATGCCATGTATCATAATAATAATGTCTGTCTATACATCTTTTAAAATGTGCCGCCGCCATTATTCCGTCTACTACTATTCGCTTGGCTGGTATACCCATTGAGGTAAATCGTCTTTCAATCCCTCGACAGTAAATGTTGCCATTCCTCTATCGCTATATTTGAGTATTAGTAACTCAAACTAGGTTCTTTCCTCTGCTGTAATAATTCTGTTATTTGACTGGTTGCTTCTGTACGTGGCGTTTAAGTAGTTCCTCTAAACAGTCCAAGTAGTTCCTCTAAAAGGTAAATGTTGCATGTGTCTGTGCCCTAGTGTCTTTGTATGTTAAGTAATATGAATGGTAATTTGTTCCAAATGAAGTGTGTTTCATTAGAATCTAAATATATATCACTACACCAGTATGACAGGAAGGTGTAAGCATCAGCAATGTGAGGCTACGTCCTGGAGTATTGCAGACATGCGAGTTGTTGTTGTCTTCCACTGCGTTTTGCCAATTTGTGGCCCAATTGACCCCCTATTTTTCTGTTTATATAAATAAATGAGCCTCCCTGTACAAGTGGATGTAAATCTAGTTCATGTTGATCGAATAGTTTAGCATCAGTGGCCTCTCGAACCAAGCTGATTTATATGATAAATGATAGTGAGAAAAACTGTGGTATACCCCCTATGCCTTTCATGAAAAGGTCCTGCGGGTACTCCGGAAGTAAATCGAGGTTTACGTCACTTCCTGCTATAGTAAACCCATGGCATACGCCCTGATTCACGCTCGGACTATTTACGTTGGACCCTTTCGTGAAACCCAGGTTTTGTTCTGTTCTGATCTGGCGGATGTTAAGCAGACAATGGACACTAGTTTCAGAGGATGGATCGTTGTCAACACGTTTTCTTCTCACAATAATCGTCCGAGCATTATGAATGACCCCTTCACCTTTGTATGTCCACATCCTTTGCATGTCCATATTATTTGTATGTCCATATACTCTGTTACCTCATATTGGCCAAAGTTGACCCCCCCCACCCCCCCCCCGCTTAATCTAAATAAAAGAAGGAAGAACATGGCATGCCAGTAGTACAATAAACACGTTATATACTTAAATTTTCAATAATCAGGATAAAGCGACCATCTGTTATAATTAGCTGGTTCATTAATTTCATAAATTTGCATGCATTTATGCGGTAGGACAAAATGGAAGGGTGAATGTTAACGGTCATCCAGCGTGTCTTATCGGAACTTGGGTTGCATTATCCCCAGGGAGTTGAGAAAGTTTGCATTGATCCATTGACGTTATTTATTATTATTCATGAACATACTATTGACGTTATATATTATTATTATTCATGAACATACTATTGACGTTATTTATTATTATTCATGAACATACTATTGACGTTATTTATTATTATTCATGAACATGCTCTGCAGCTATGTACAAGGTATTTTCACTACGTGCACGAGCATTCATTTTCTGTTGACTGGCTTGCTTTCGTAAAATGCGCAACAGTAATCACTTGCTTCCTCGTAGCGTTCTGTAGCGATAGTTGCCAGTTAGCATTGAACACTCTGTATGTACATGATAAGTGATAGCTATTTCCTCTTCCAACAAATAAAACATACTTGAGTTATCGCCCCTGCAATTCCCAAGATTGGTCCTTCTGGCAAGCGAATACCAAGCGATAAATTCAACTCAACGGGAATTTTCATTTAGATAGCGTTGCATACCCAATAGATAAGGATTAGCGAAAAATCGGGATAGCTACCAGAACGAACATCGGATTTTGACTATTTACATCTTAATTGTACCACATTTGGCCTTGTATAAGGCCCCGATTTGCCAAAGTTCGAATCGTTCGACTGTCATAAAGGTCAAATCAGTCCAATATACCATTCTTATCGAAGATTTCAAAGGGGATTGGGTCTGCCTCATCCGACAACGTGGTTCTTGGTAATGTTAGAAGAGTGTCTATAAGTTGTTAAAATTGCCACTGATTAAACGCATAGCGGATCCTTATGTTACTGATTGGGTGATGAATCAAGTAACCCTTGGTCACGGTGAAACATGTTTAGTGTCCTCTGTAACGAACGAGCCAACTCCCGCGACTAAAGTCTAGCGAGAATGCCGCGGGGAATAGAATAGGAAGGAATAGGATGGATATTTTATAGATACACGTCGACAATGTACAAATTCATACTGCGCAAGGGTCATGTATAATTAATATAATCACTCGCATAATGTTAAGATAAATTGTTTTGAAGATACAGATAGACCAATTTAATTAAAATCAGATCTCGTTTCTTTCCATAAACATTTTTACATTCTTTTTCCTCAACACTAACAGTTTCGAATCTGATTTTGATGACAGTTCAGAAGTCAGACAGATAGACAGACTCCGAAAAACAAGAGATATATAAATATACATTCAGTTATACATTTGATCAAGATGTACAATAAATTATACATCATATGTCCATCTTAAATGAATAATATAAAGAGCCGAAACCTGACAAGCATGTGTGTACGTTTCAAAATCGTCGTATGACAAGTTTTAAATTAAACCACGGGTAAATCTTTCTCCCAGGATTCATTAGAATATATTAGAATTTGATTGAATATTGGACACCTTGATAAATGTTCGAGAGAGAAACAAATTACACTTAAGGCAGTATGGTCGAGTTCCAGTACATCTATGGTCAATGGTACTATAGTATGCGATGTGGGCAGGCCAACACTATTGTGGATTGCAGTGTCACTTATGACAACATTCGAAAGTAGATTCAGAACACAATATTACGTTACAAATATCTCGTATACTTTTTGTTACTGACACAAAACCATTCCGAAAATAACGCAGACGATCTATATTTTCCCCTGCTCTGAAGATCGCAAAGTAATAAAATAATGTATACCATATTCCCGCTGCCGACGGTGATTCAGAAAACCTGGCTTCTGATGTCTCAACTGTTTGCCTGTCCCACTCTAATAGCATACGCATTCATTAAGTGGTACGGTCTTTGCTTTTTGAACAGTATAAATATAGAAGAGCGAGGACGTTTCTTTACCCAATAGCGATGCTGTTGACAGCTATTCATTTGATGAATGTTTTACACGGGGACAACACGTCCGGGCGTACAAAGGACACCTTTCGATTATCACTTTTCTGACCCGGCCGTCAATTTACAAAAATGTAGGCTAAAGTCGTTGCCCACGGAAAGAGGTGATTGCAGCTCCGGTTTTGATCAATTCCTGCCGTAAAAACTGACCAACGTTAACTGGGACATTATTAAGCTAGCTGCATTATTAAGTCAATAAAATGGATGGTCAGGTTGTATAGACTGTTGTAGAGATCGAAGTATATAGTAGTATAGTAATTCCTTCCGAATTGGTGACTGTGTACTGTACTTATAAATGTAATGTACAGTATATATAGTACAGTATACAGTACAGTATATATATATATATGTGTGTGTGTGTGTGTGTGTGTGTGTGTGTGTGTGTGTGTGTGTGCGTGTACTTATAGTAGTTGTACGTATGTGTTTGTGTGGCTGTGCGCGTATGTGTGTGTGTGTGTGTGTGTGAGAGAGAGAGATAGAGAGATAGAGAGAATAGGTAGGTATGTATTTGTGTGTTTGCTTGTGTGTGTATGTGTATGCATGTGTGCGCATGTGTGTGTGCATGTTATATGTGTGTCTGTTATATGTGTGTTATATGTGAGTGTGTTATATGTGAGTGTGTTATATGTGAGTGTGTTATATGTGAGTGTGTTATATGTGAGTGTGTTACATGTGAGTGTGTTATATGCGAGTGTGAGTGTGAGTGTGTTATATGTGAGTGTGAGTGTGTTATATGTGAGTGGGTGTGTTATATGTGAGTGGGTTATATGTGAGTGTTGCATGTGAGTGTGAGTGTGTTACGTGAGTGTGAGTGTGTTATATGTGAGTGTTATATGTGAGTGTGAGTATTCTATATGTGAGTGTGTTATATCTGAGTGCTATATGTGAGTGTGAGTGTGTTACCTGTGAGTGTGTTATATGTAAGTGTGAGTGTGTTATGTGTTTGTGTGTTATATGTGAGTGTGAGTGTGTTATATGTGAGTGTGTTATATGTGAGCGTGAGTGTGTTATGTGTGAGTGAGTATTTTATGTGAGTCTATTATATGTGAGTGAGTGTGTTATATTGTGAGTGTGTTATGAGTGTTATATGTAAGTGTGAGTGTTATATGTGAGTGTGTTATATGTAAGTGTGAGTGTTGTATGTGAGTGTGAGTGTGTTATATGTGAGTGAGTGTTTTATGTGAGTGTTTTATGTGAGTGTGAGTGTTTTATATGTGAGTGTGTTATATGTGAGTGTGAGTGTTATATGTGAGTGTGAGTGTGAGTGTGTTATATGTGACTGTGAGTGTGTTATATGTGAGTGAGTGAGTGTTATATGTGAGTGTGAGTGTGTGTGTGTGTGAGAGAGAGAGAGAGAGAGAGAGAGAGAGAATGAATATGTTTTGGTGGTGTGTGTTTTTATGTGTGCACACACATACACACATACATCCACACACACACGCACGCGCGTTCAGAGTTGGAGTTACTCATGCATGCTGCAAAGTATACATGATCTATATTTCCCATACTAAGCCTACCATATATGTATAATCTGAATATATTCCTTCGTAACAGAATCATACTGGGAAGTACAATGCAATTGTAGCACAACCGTTTAAGAACAACTGCTTAAGGAGTGGTTTATTTCGGGTCGGATAATACCTATACCCGGTAATACATGCAGATCTTTATAATATTACCGTGGCAGATTGACATATGGACGTAGACCAGATGCTTTCATTACGTCTGATATGATTGGATATTCGAATTATGTGATTACCACTCACGGCAATTGATACGATGCAACGGCCATCGATTCATTTCCGGAAAGTCCTCCTGATACGCTGTGTTAATTATGTTTATCTCCTATCAAAGTTTGAAATCTCCAAGTAGATTACTACCTTTGTTTTGTATGTTTGCCAATAATAATAATAATGATAACAACAACAATAATAAAATAGTAAAAAATCATAATAAGAAAACGAATAAGAAGAATAATAGAATGAATATTTATAGAACGCCAAACTACAATAATAATAATAATAATAATAATAATAATAGTAAATTTAATGGACATTTATAGAGCGCCAAACTTCGCACCATAAAGGTGCGCACATTTGGGGGCTTAGGGTGGGGCAAAGCGCCCGGTCGAGGCAAGACGGCCTTTCCCAAATTTGCGAAGCTCAACTGATATGTTGATGTCGTTTATGATTTCATATCACCATCTAAGGCTACATTAATAAGAGAAATATTATAATTTATCCAACATATGGCTCAAGATAACTCATGACATAAATATCATATCTTGCACAGTAGTGCATAACACCTGGAACGATTGTCATTGGCTGGTTACATGGCTTGCATCACAATTTCCCCACGCCTGTCATCGTGATAGATATGGTGGGGGCGGTAGGGGGATGTATTCATCCGCCACTCCCTATTTGACTTCCACATGAGAATACGTTTGAGTTGTATGAATTTCCGTTCAAAAGTTGTTGGATACAAAATTCACACAGTCGCTAGTGTGTCATATTGATTTTACAACACGAGTGATTACCAAGTTAATATTTTCCTCGCTCTCGGTCGGAAAATATTGACTTTGGAATCACTCGTTTCGTAAAATCAATATGACACACTAGCGAGTGTGTTAATCTCTATGTAACCTATATACCCGAATCATATTCAACACTACTTATCAACGCTATACACTTTAAATTAATGGGCGTATTCGATTCATTACACATCTGGTGCGAGTGTTGGGTCAAGGTGCATGCGCAGTGAGAGCTTGAATCGAACGGCAGTAAATACCGAATGAATCAATATGAGAAAAATTATAAATAATAATTTGGATCTAATGGACACTGCTTCGAATGAACATCTTTCATACCCAGAATATATCGTCAACATGTTAAAACAGACGAATACATATGTACATTTCCGTATAATCAATGTGACAATGTATACGGTATTACAATCAGCGCTATACAGTGCAGCTCTTATATTATATACTGAGCAAAAAAAAACACACTTGATTTGGACTAAATGAGACTTTGAAATGGATCGGCAAGTTAACGGATCGGGACGTCTAGCACCAAAACATGCAGTGCGCGACCGATTCGGAATCAATTGCGGGGAGACGATGATTGGGTGACAGTGATTGCACAGATGACGTAACGCATTTTGTCTATCACGTGACGTCACTCGCGCTGATCCTGATCGTGGACGATCTACTGTCGGTTCTTAGCCGAGTACACGTCCTTGAGTATGTATCGCCTGCTGCGTGCAACCAAACACACGCAACACTTCCGGTACGGCTTGTGCAGCTTCCAACATGGGCATGACGCGCACCCTGTCGTTAATCAACGGTCTACAAATTTAAAATAGTTGTTTTCTGCAGATCTGTATGTTTTTCTGTGTGCCATGAAAGATGTATGCATTCTCACGTGAATGTAATTTACCAATAGATATATTTTAATATGTGAGGAACTCTGTAATAAAATCAAGTTTCGTTTTTTGTTCGGTACAATACATTCCGTGGTTAATTAATGAAAGAAAATAACGTTCTATAACATTCTATAGCTTTCTATATATTTCTAACGCGAGATAGTGTAGCCGGATGTGATATAAGATGCTCCTACTGGTCTCGGCCAGAGATGTTACCTCTTTAGCTCAGTCGGTAGAGCAATCTAGCAACTCGGTAGTGGTACTATTTCACTGCATTCGCATGCAGATACATAAAATGTTGCATACCACAGACACCCAGACTCGGTGACTGATATTTCATACACTACCAGGAGCGTGACCATTAGTGAAATAAAGTACAGGGCCAGATTTTACTAATGGAAACCGCGGCGGGAATGGCACAGGACTGAGCTTACTTTCTAAAGACACAACTGTCAGCAGACACGGGTCAAAATATTTAACGAAGGAAACGAAATCTGATTTTAATTAGATTGCGGGCCTTGTGATTTAATAGTAGCTACGTATGTGTGGCGTATGTTGAGAGGCACTTACGTGCGTTTTAGAGGATGACTTTCTTTAATTTTCCAACTGCTTGATTAATCATAAATAATTAACTATTTATGGCATCTATGGTTGCTGACACCATCAGCCGGGGAAGGCTTAATAGGCCAACGCATATCCATACATATATAATACGCCTACGTCATTCCGTCGACTTTCTTTCACCCACCAGACTATTGTCAGTATTGTACGTCTGGTAGAATAGACGTCAGTCACAATATACCAAGCCAATCGGTGATCCTTGGGCTATTTCCGGTTTCGCTCTAGTACTACGCCGTAGGCAGTTACGACTATGAGCCGAGTGTATGCCAAGTGTTTTGTTTCAACGTGTCTTCATGATCATGTGGTGTGCACTCATCACTACATAAATATATTAAACATCCGCTTGTAAAAAGAGTCCACGCTCTTACTGGGCGTTGAAATTGATATTTATGTGTACTCTCAGATAGCAATCTTTGCTCACATACCAGTAAATTCGGTAATTACAGATGCTATTTTAAATAGTCGGTAGTTGCTGTTACATATATAGTCATAGGACATTCGGGCTTAATGTACTTTGTCACGTTCTTGTGTGACATCACAAGTTATAAACCGTCTTAATTATCTGGTGTCTGGTGACGAGACACCGAAGATGTCAGACAATATGACACTTGAGGCTTCTCTATACATTTGTGTATCGGGAAAAGGCGTACACGGCTTCTAAGCGAATTTGTTAAAGGGATACATCATTACCACAGGATGTAATCGGTAAATCCTTCTACCTTTGATCAGTGTTGATGGGTATACTTCCTATCACCTGGAGGCATATACAGATGTGCTACTTTAAACATGAACAAAAGTTGAATAAGACGTTTTAAAGCTATAACCGGTAAAAAATTCTGGATGAATTGGTAATTAATAGATTTATAGGAGGTTCTGTCGCATGCGTCTGCTGAACTTAGAATGTGATTATATACAGCTATTTATTGATTATAATTGAAGTCTATGTTGAGAAATGTAAGAAAACGATATACCAACAAATATACATTATTCTAAACGTTTAATGTGTTTGCATACATATTTTAAAATGCATTTGCGAAATGATAAGCATAACCCGAATTCAAACACATACCTTATAGGGCCTATACATTGTCTTCTTTGGCGGAGAAATAGCATATTGTCTACTTGAATGAGTGCATAATATACTTTCACAGAGATTCATCACGATTAATGTATATTTATATGATTATCCTGAACGTTTTTCGTATGCAAAACAATTATAAGTTATTAATAGTTGTATATCAGCTGCATATCTCCCTACAAACGGACCACGGTTATTTAATGTCACACACTCATATTATTTGTGACTCAAGTAACTACGATATTATTAATATTTCTTCACATATTATCTGATATATTAAATACGTAAATAGTACGTGCAGTGCAGATACAACCATACTAGGATACCGTAGTATTAAATGCAAGTAATTATATAAATTAACCTACGCATGGTGTATAACGGCACTAATACACACAGAATTGCCTCCCTTGATTATTAACAGTTCCTAGCTTTGATCCGATATTTATAGGTATGTATGTTATTATATTATACTTCCCACACATAACAGACAACTCAATCAACCAGATTTAAAATCTAATTACTTCCATGGATATAGTTTTAAAAGACACGTTCATACGTGTAAGATATATTGTATAGAGTCAAATATACTGACATATGCATACATAAATTATGCATGTCCGAAAGTACATCTCGTTCAAAGTATGCTATATGCATGTATTATAATATATGATCCTTTGCCTTACAGAGTGATCCACTCATTTTATTCATTCAACAGTTGAATAAAGATACTGAATTTCAATGTTACTGTCTAAATCAGAAGACACTATTAATAATACCTCACAACTTGTTTGTATAATATACCAAGGCATGATGTATTTAAAAGAGTAAAAACAAATTTTAAAAAAACAAACAACACACACGTGTATTGCACATGACACCTTACGCAGATAGTAACTGCTAATAATCTATAAAGTTAAATCATGAAACGTGTTGATAACATTTAAATTTTATTTCAGTTATTATTAATATTTTTTTGACGGGTACATACATTTGATATTGTTATCTTTTCGACACTGATATATCATTCACAAAACCTGTAATTCAAAATTTGTATTTCTTAAATGTATCCACCGCTATTTTCAAACTATCATAACTAGAACGAGATGCACTATATATATGTATTGACAATTACTGCTATTGAGAAGCAATTCTTGGAAAGTAATTGTGCATTCAAATCTGAACAATGTTTGTGTACAGTGTTTCTAACAATTATTGACAATTATAATATCGATCAATTATAATTATTTTAGATTCTAGATACGAGATTCTAAATTTTGCATTAAAATGAAAGATATAGGTAAGTAGTATTTAAAATAAAAAACCCATCAAAATCGCCTTTGGGGAAACCTTTTTACAGCCATTTCATGTTCAAGTGTCCAGGTCCACTGTATGTTCCTTTCATTATAAGTAGTTGTGTCACTAATAGTATTAGCAATATAACAAAAACCGATTTTCTTAATAATAAATGTGTTTAATTTCATTATTGTTGATCTAGTGCACTATATGCACTTTATAAACTTCATTTCAATGAAAAAATCGTTAGATTAGGACATAATTCACTTTTAGAAGACTTGTGCCATTTTACCAAAATATACTATTTCCAAAAC
>JAUTBT010000788.1:0-11036 GCA_032361225.1 Lepetodrilus schrolli | reverse complement strand
ATAGTTTGGAGTGAATAGCTCCATACCGGGACAATCCTGTATTAAGGGATACTGAGTATTTCCAATCCGATTCTTCTGTTTCGAAAACAGCTTTACGTAACAGTTTGATGAATCGGAATGTTCGTACATGAGACCTAATTTAACATGGTTACGCTGCCCATAGGCTTCTGTGTACACTTTAGTGTACAGCCGCTTTTTGATGACAAAATATATATTGATTTCACCGAATGGCACGGGTATGCAGCATGTATGTTCTTGCAATCAGTCGTATTATTTTAAATCAGGCATTTTCCTCTTCTTTTTTTTTATACCCGAAGTCAGATAGTTTGTGTTCAACCCTGTCGACTGTAATACGGCCACAGTGTTGTAAAATCCTACCAAAACCATCACAATTGAAACACAGGTGAAGATTCCTGATAACACAGGTATGAAATAATACAATATAAAATGTTATAAAGTATTCATTTACATTTTAATATCCGCTGTGTGACATTGACTCTGTTCTTTCTATAGCTAGAGCCTAAGACCTTTACACAGAATATACTAAGATGTCTAAACAAAATAAACAGTAAATCTGCCACCGAGGGAACACGGCAAAGATAGTTCTTATCATGTTGAATTTTACAAAGCGTGTCAAGCAACCATTCAAACTCTCTACGGTAAAAGCACAGTAAACTGAACCATCTAAAATAATAGTAATGAATGGAATTAAATAATTGCGTGAAAAATAGACACTTGTAGACATACAATATATCGTCTTTCATTAAAATACCATTCATACTGTATCTGGAACAGTGGCACCAATCTTGGCATTCTGTTTGCGAAGGGTGGTCTCACTTTCCGAACCGGATACTCCGTATGAGAATATTCATGACACGGGTTTCAATCTATTGACCTTCCATATATATAAATAGACTCACGGGTAATATAAGTATAGAATGACCGTTCATGAATTCCTTTACGTATACCATTGTCATCACTCGTGTATCAGAATTATCTATCATGTATACTGTATA
This sequence comes from Lepetodrilus schrolli, assembly GCA_032361225.1. Lineage (NCBI taxonomy): Eukaryota > Metazoa > Mollusca > Gastropoda > Lepetellida > Lepetodrilidae > Lepetodrilus > Lepetodrilus schrolli. Next base: position 10,020 of record JAUTBT010000788.1, on the reverse strand, counting down.
CTGAGGCGCCACTGAGGTAATACACAACCATAATTCGTGATCACCTTTGGTTGGTGTACAATATGTTATTTCATAAATATATCAGGTTTTACGAACAGACCATTAAGTGTCTATGTGAATATTTCTCCAAGAAGTAAGCCTACACACCAACCAATGAATCATATGCACGGTAGACACAGTCGTATACAACAGAGATTTATGAAGATGGACTTTAATCCGTACAAGTATGGCGATATTTTGTTAAGGAATGTGTTCGTAACTGGGACAGAATAGTATGTGCCAACTAATGGAATTTGAAACTTAATTTCCCATTAAGTGTACACACGACATTCACATAATAAGACCAATTAGACAAGAACCCTATTATATTTTGGGGATATTCTGATGTATGTTTTGCCTAATAGATGCATGTAAACATTATAGCTCATACTGAGGATCGCATATAATATTTCAGACACTATTATTTGACATACTTTACGATCGAATTCAGTTTACGAGTTATAGGCAAGGCACAGTGTCTGGCAACTAGTGACTGAACATTTTAAATGATACTTGTAAGATTAAAGCCGCTGCGTATCAAGCTATAGAGCATTTTCTGATTCAGTTATTCTAATATGGTTTTGATAAAAACAGGAACTTCAAGCCTGCCGTGTTTCTAGAACTTAGCATTGACCCTGATTGGTCATTTTGACAGTCAGAACCGATGTCCTTCAAGACATTTTGATTGCTTTGTGCGTTCACTGTGCAAACGCATCGTTGGGAAATTGATATCTTATGCATGTATATATGTGTTATTGTGACACGAACGCTTATAACCACGTTTAACTACCGTACTCCATTCTAAAATATCCATCACATGACACAAGCTTGTCGGTTGACATATATTAAGCATGTTGATGAAGTCCATTCGTTCACAGTAAGCCTTTGGCCATGTCACTTATGAAGATTAATGGGTGACTCGAGACTTCAATGATATTGCAGTGACGTGTTTATAATGGGAGAAGAAACCGCAGAAGTTATGTGCCGCGACTGGTTCCAAATGTTCGCCAAATGCGGAACTCCATCTGAGAAGGTACCAGGTTTGTGGACGGGATTCGAACTTCTTACATGTAAACTCATACTCCTACACTCTAAGGCTGAACTAGTCCACGTTCTTTATTAACCAGTACATAATAATAATAATAATAATATGGATATTTGTAAAGCGCTAAATCCACCCACTAGTGCATGCTCTAAGCGCTGTGTTGGTTTATCTGTTGGCTTGAATCCAAACTTACTGACTACGCAGAAATTCTGCAACTCCGATATATATTCATTGAACATAGAACAATGTGCCTTTCAGCTCTTTGATAAAACATGAGATAATGCTATTAGACATATACACACATAGTCCTAATGTCTTGTATTACACATGCGCAGTAACACTCGATGTCTTGTTGCTGTAAATACTCATCTAGAACTTGATCCAATCCAAACAGTGACATACACGTGTATACAAAGTATATCAGTATGTATGATTACGCATACGGCAAGGTATAGTGTACTTTTACTTAGCTGTATATATTGCTGACTACGATCCACATGCCACATTACGACCGAGCCAGGATTAAGACCACGTGACCAATACGGTGACATGCGCTGTCAAACGTGGCTTCCTCGCTTCGTTGCCTAAGAGACACAGAAGCGGCGTGTCGCTGCTAATCTTATGTAAATGAGGAGCACGCGACAAGCGGCTCTGCTGACTGTGGGAAAACCACGCCTTCTCTCGCGAAGTACCACGTGACCGCTGACGTCGCACACCTGCGGCCTGCTGTGCGGCGACTGCGAAGGAATGCGACTACAATGAGTGATCATAAACATAGGTCCCGCCGGATCGTGGGAACAGACTATCTTCCCTTCTGGCTGACACTAGATATATTGCTTGGTAAACTTGCGCGGAATATATACAGCGCTCTGAGGAGATACATGGGAAGGGCAGTTTTACGTCGGACGTTGTGAAAGCTGCGCTCCTTTATAATTATATCGTAAACAAATTACATATCGCTTTAGCTGCCATAACTTATTACACTTATACAGTATTCAGTCATTTATTGTTGACTATGTCTCACATTTTGGCCTAAAGTCAGTCATTTTATATGTAAACCTAAAGAGAGTTTAGCCCTAGTTATAAACGTTTCCTGGGGTAGCAATAGCAAATTAAATCATGAATTCTTTATCGAATATAATTATACTTAGTATTAGTTTCATGCACCTCATTGTGTTAGCTAATGTTTAAGTTTATTTCGTTAGGTCGGCTTCATAAACAAAATATGAATTCTGAATATATGCATCTACTTATCTTCAAGGTCACTCGATATAAATACAAGCAGATGCACGTCAACTATTTACTACTCGAAATATACAGATGTACATATTATCTCTCTCTCTCTCTCTCTCTCTCTCTCTTTCACTCTCTCTCGCTCTCACACTCTCTCGCTCTCCCAATGTTTCTTTCTCTATCACTCTATTTCACTATCCCCCTCTCTATCGCACGCTTGTGTTTTCCTTTTCCCCATATTACTCTATTCTACTCCCTTTCATTCTTTCTACTTCCTCTCACCCCCTCTCTCTCGCTCTCTCTCATTCTCTCTCTCTCTTTCTCTCAGGAATTTCCGAATGCCCCTCCTGCTTCTATAGCACTGAAACACTGAAATGTTATTAATTCTATCTAAAAATCATTTCAGCTTTGTTGAACTTCAAGACAAGGTCTATGAATCACATGCATTACAAGTGTGATATTATCTTGAAGACTGACATATAATTTTTTCTATGCATCCCACGGTATATAAACACGATTAGACACAGATACTTCACAGCTAGAAATGAAGCAGATTAACATTACGGTGATATCACAAAGCGTTGAATGATCAGTATCAATAGCATCGTCTATGGGATGAATCATCAACGAGTTGCACGAAACAAATTTACATTATTTAAAATCTAGCCAAGCGTCCAATGAAAATTGTGTCCTATTACTAAGCCATCTTCGAGAATTACTGAGAATGCATTGTTCACATGCCCATAAGGAGAATGGACCTACGAGTGTCGGATAGATATGGACACGTGAAAGAGGAAGCATAAGCTTGAAAATGCCATTAATTTTAGTACTTTTTTTTATATAGATTCAGAGCCACTTTCAGGATTCTTTCACTTATAGTACCTTCTTCAGTCGTATGACTAATCATTAAAGTCTTCACATAAGGACATGCTTATGACACGATGTATTATAAATGGTGAATAATGGCTTTATGATGAACATTTCTCTTGGACGTGAATACCTAATAGTCTGATTAATAGGTCATTCAAATTTGTTATTCGTCTACGTCTTGATTTAACAGAAACCAGAAGATTAATGTTGTCTAATGCTTGACCGATCTTCAATGCCTTCCGTGGTAAGGGACGTTCAACTTGTGTAATCAATCAACTGAAACTAATACTTAAGGCTCGACCACACGGGTCGATCGGTCGTACGACGAGTCTAGTTCGATTGGTCGTACGAGTAGAACTTGTTCTATTCATGCGATCTGTCGTTGCGAATCGCATCGCATGTACGCCACACGGTGCGCATCGTTACAAACGGTCGATCCGTGTGATTCCACCTTTATCGCGTTAACTTATAGGAGTTACGACCCTCGTAGGGCTACGATTGATCTGTTGAACGGAGGCCAGGGCCTATCTGTACGACTACACCATTGGTGTGCTATTGGAACGGTTACCTTAAGGCTCGTTTACACGGATTGATCCGTCGTACGACGAGTCTAGTTCGATTGGTCGCACGGTGCGATTCTACGCACCGTTACAACCGATCGACCCGTGTGAGTCAACCTTAATTTTAAACTCGTACTACGTTAGGCTATGCAGGACTACAACCAACTTAATTTCTTACAACTATGTGCTTATTTGAAACTAAGTGGGCATGTATGGATAGCAATTATCAGATGGTTGTAACTTGTGTGGATAATCGCAATGGATTAACGCTGATCACATGTCCCCAGCATGCGACGACCAGGGGGTAGATATATAATAACCACTACCGTTAAGACTATATCTACCAAATACTTTATAGAAATGCTCGATAGGCATCCTCGAAAATAACAATCATCGAAACCACTTTAGTCCTGTAACCTCTAAATTTGCCTACCTCGAAGATTTCCCGGTATACGGTATGTGATTGTATACGGACAACCTAGGTAGATATGGCTGCATCGATCACAAAGGAAACTAGACGCATATTTATAATTTATCCAAAGTTAAGTAAAAACAAAGAATAATTTATTTTTAACAAATAGGGATAATATAGATTTAATAATTTATCCCTCAATTTACAGTATGTACCAGAGAATATTTCTCGCAATAATATCCGAATTCCCTAGAAAATCGCTCACTTTACGATTTCCATCAAGGTCTACAACCACTCATTCTCCGCCCCAAATGGATAAATGCTTCTACATTGCATCCGTTGGTAATCATTTAGTCGTAACATGGCTTCTTTAAGTTATTGTTGAACTTCGGAGCCAGTACAAAATGTATGCGTGGTTATTTCCTATCTGTACACCTCCGTGTTCAATAGAATTATGGTATAGAATAACATCAAAAGAAATATGTGAATGATCGTGCGTGTTTTATCATAGAAAATAGACCATTGCGACTTTCTCCCACTTCACTCAATGACGTCGTAAATTCCTCAACACTCACATTTCACGAAGAATGCAGAAAGATTTCGGGTACTTATTAAGTTTCCAAGTGGCTATATCTCCAAACATTGTACGAACGTGAACATCTGTATTATTCATATTTTTCTTTCAAATAATCATGCATTGACCGATTTTTCGTTGTCGTGTCAATATGTTAAAGTGACATACATGTTTGCAAATTAACAATCTTATGTGTCTGCCTCCGTGTCTACAAGCTATACAACCCTGAAGATAGTCGCTAAACCTTACAGGAATCTAATTAGATATCTATACACGACCTGTATTATGTCCACATAATACAGAATCGTACCATTGCGAAAAAATGTACGCTCGTGTCCTTTGCACGTTTCAAATTACATAGACAGCAGGGTATCTCATCATAGAGTTCTCGTATCTACTAAGATAGCTCTGTCGTAGTGATCGGCATACGAGATAGATACGAGATAGATACGCAATAGATACGAGAGCACTACTGTCTCATAGTGGAGAAGAGATCTTCATGAATCAATACCGTGAGTTTTCAAATTGGAATGCAATAAATCTCTGAATTTTTTGGATACTATTTTTCAACGAGATAACTATTTAGATCTACATCTACACCTCCAGTCTTAAGTTACGAGTTACGTAATAACATCCTTGTTTGTAATATTCCACCAAACACCAGTGATTCCCTTCTTGTAGCATGAAAAGAACGTATCGTTCAATTAAATTCGTTCTGGTCTCCAGCAGTGTTTACTGACATTCACTGTTGCTGACTTTTAAATACAAGTTATCTCTCACTACATCAATGCAAAACATATCTAGTATGAACCTCCCCGACCTTGTTTCTAAGCGGAGGTACAAAGTGGTCAAGGGACAGCTCTATTGTTCTCTCTTGATCCCCGCAGCATGAGGTGTACTGCATACAATGGGAGACAAGCCTGGTGCATCTTGTCCCTGGAATGTAGCACACCAATGGGGGCAAAGAGGGAGGGAGGAGGAAGATTTTGGTAGTCACTCTCAAGCTTTCTACATGCTTTATCCATAGATCTGGAGATTTGCTTTTAGCTGTTGGTAAACTTCTAAATTGCTTCAGTCACTTGAGAAAATGTGCCCCACAACTGCTAGGGTTTTTGAAAGCGCTGTGTAAGCAAATCGTATAAACACAGGGTAAGTGACGAACAGGAGATTTTTGTCAGCCTTGGCTTTTGATAAATTACGGTGTGGAACAACCCTCGCTTGTAGACACAATACCCTCGCTGCGGATTATTCTGTACAGATATGTTGATTTGGGAGCCAAGTTAATAGTACGCAGCGTTTAGTTGGCGGGGCGTTGAAACAGACTGGAAAATAACCACCCAGTGATTATAGCACTGTCGAAATTCTGGCAGCAAATATCAAAGAAAGAGGGTCGAAATACACCTCCCTCCCCTACTGGTAAATCGTCATTCCGTTTTCTGGATGGTGAGGATTGATTTTATACTCGAGCATGAACAATCAATGTACGCATCTCCCAAAACTGTACTCACATTAAACACACACCGTTTGTATGAATTGAAGCATGCGATAAATATAACATTTCGTTTTAATGTTGTATATGAATCGGAAAGTTTTACGGTTTCGTGGCCTGCAAACACTCAATTATCTAAGTGTGGAATAGGTGGATAGGAACAGCCAGAACTCATAGTAGGTAGTGTCTATGATGTTGGATACAGGAGATTAACTTGTTAGGATTTTATTACAAGGATTTAACCCTACTCGTAATGGCCAACTTGGGGGATTTGTAAAATAGAAAGATTCATTGTCAGAAATTCGGGAAGGTGTCTTCAGCTATGACGATAAAACTAGCAACTTATAACTTTTCATGGATAATACACAGAAGTATATAGGTCTTCCTGCTCTAGAGTACAAACTCTTCTTCTTTTATTTTTTCAAATGGCAGCTGAATAGGGAATAGACTGATACTACTAAAATACCATTAATGTGGAAATAGATTGTCCAAAAATGTCTTGTCGTACGTCTGATCAGATCATAGTTTATCATATCTTGTCACTTATTTGATTTTTTTAAAATGATCGGGAGGCTTAATTAAGAGGCATGTATGTGTGCGCGCGCGCACGTGTGTGTGTGTGTGTGTGTGTGTGTGTGTGTGTGTGTGTGTGTGTGTGTGTGTGTGTGTGTGTGAGAGTATGTGTGTGTGACAATCTTATAATTAGAAAGCAATGCATTATCAATAAATGTCGATAGCATTGTCATGTCTTCTATGAATGTAGATATTGTCACCTATTTATAAGATGGTGGCTGTTTTTATTTATGAAAATTTACTTTTAGTAGGAAAATCTTAGAAAACAATTGTATTCCCACTAATAGTTTGTACTCCAAAACGTTTCGTACTTTGGGGGGCCTGATCTTTTGTTTTCACTTGTCTTCATTATGCCACCTATCTACATAGGCAGATAAATGACGCATGTAGCTTGCAACTTGACAATCAGTTGATGAGTTAATAGCACACACGTTGACACATCTATCAATATACCTTCACAACTTCCATGCCTGATTATCCTGATTATCCTGATAAACGACATGAACGACGAAATCATGGCCTATTTACATATAGGGCGTGAGTCGATCACATTCTCATAAATCTATTCAAATCGTATGGTAACAAACACCTGGTTAATGGGTAAGATTGATAGATTGTTTGTTATGTCTACAAATTCATGGCGACATTATCATACGTAATATCTGGGTTAAACCCTGATAATATCGGCGCGGTTTGCGGAACTGTTCAGGAAATTCGACGTCCATGATATTACGAATATCTCGTTATGGAGAGTATATCACTATTATCACATGATGTAATAGCTTGTAATCTATCTACCAAAATATACCAAGCCAATTTAATTTTACCTTTGTTAGTTTGCGAATAATGAATAATTATATTCCTAGAATACTTTTTTTGTAAGCCGAATGAAAGCGGCGCATATCCATGTGCTGTCTTTGCATCACACGCTCTTAATAACATAAGTGGATTTTGACAGCAATTTGAATATTGTTTCAGGTCTACATTGATGAAATGGCGTTTGAACGTGACTATCGAAAATTCCGAAGCATGGTACGAATCTAATTCAAGCTTATTTCCACATTCATCGCATTCATTGAATCCGAACCTACCGACGCACTAAATCCAAGAATGTATATTTACTCCTTATTAAAATTAATTGCACGTTGATTTCCGGTTGGATGGGGAATTGATACAACTATGATCTGCCGCTCATACATTATTCTGCGCATGTTGGGAACGAGTCGTTATATAAATAAGGAAGTCTCTGACGCTTATGATTTAAAATAGTTAAACGGTTGATCTCGTGTTTAATCTCGTCGCAAATGGGTGAAAGATTCCCGCAGCGACGTTAAACTCCATAACCACTCACTCACTCGTGTTTAATCCATCCGGGTTCTGAGCTAATCAAACGGACTCCACTGGGAACTCGGATGACGCTTGATCTTGCACGCGCAGTCGTAGTGCCGTCTATGAAATAAAACATATAACTCTTTCCAGTCTAGTCATTTCGCTGCACAGCAGTGGTTATCCGCTCTGAACTTATAGTAAAAGTGGGACTTCGTCCATGTCAGATACATATTAAAGTTTTTAAACAAACAATTGCCCGCCACGTAACGTCACGTACATGTACATCTGTGAACTGCGTTATATATCATTCACAATGTTGGATTAAACTACGAATGTCGATCGGTGATGTTTGTTTTTTAACGTGAGATACGTGATCTTTACGAATAACATTCTCAATATTGGATTAAATACATACAACCACCGATTTACTTGATCGATTTTGATTAAATGCAAGTTTTATATATATATAAATTTACTTGCATTAATTGTCTTTAAGTTATTACTAAAATCTACGTTTTTCCATCTATCTACGATAATGTGATTGCATGGTGTCACTTGGTGGCTACTATCCATTATTTACAGCTTGGACGTCGCGCTTGTGGGAGAGAAAATATCTACTCAACTTGGCCCTCAGGTAATGAGTGAGTGATTTATTGCTCAACTTAGCCCGCAGGTACGGTAAAATATGGCCACTGGATCTTGGTGACTGCATGCAAACAAAGAAGACTCGATGTTGTTTTTCTCCTGTATTTGCTGCATTTAAGTGTATGCATGATATGTATCTATGCACTTTGATGTATGATGTATTGCTATGTGCTATCGGGAGTAGGAATCATCAATAAAGTAGCAAAACTGCTACTACAATTCTAATGATGTATGATTTATAAACGTTGATGAACAATCAACAATATCCTGAACAATCAACATGATGAACAATGTGGTTGGTAGACGCATTATTTTTGCAGAAAAGGGTGTACAATTTATGTTCATAATTCATTTCACCATTATAATTAGTGTGATTGCTATGATTGAGCATGAATCACTATATTTTCGGGTAGCTTGCGGCATGAATAAGACCAACGGAGGAATTATAGTATTTCTGTGATCTCCCGGCTTTATGCGCATTTGGGAAGAAACCCCACTACATATTAACCGCGATCGGTGCAGAGACGTAAAGGTAGATAACCACGGATGAGTTTGAAATATAGACTATTTCACTGCCTACGGAACGCAAACTCACATGCCTCATTCTTCATAGGTGCATCCACTTTGTGTATAACAAGCTGAGGCTGGACACAGGCGCGCGTGCGTAACATAGGCAGGAAACCAGTCCAGTGTGAAATATAACCACTCTGAAACCATTAGCACTGTGATTACACCGAGATTTGACTTCAATGGATATCCATTGCTAGATCTCTGCTTGATAGGAAGGAATTCTTTAAAGAAAATCGGATATCTCGTCTCAGGACCAGTTGATTCCGAAGGCCGTGATCAATCTCGTTTAATTGATCGTCAATTCTTAATTATGCACCGATTTAAGAACATTTATCAGACATGTCTTGTTTCCGGGATATATTACGAAGTTTTCCGCGGATCGTATCCTGTTTCACAATTCAACGAATCGTGAAATGAAAGCTAAGCGCTCGATTATTTGGAATGAGCCGGTCTGAACCCATGTCTAACACTAAGTCAGATCTAAATTAGAATGTGAACCGAGCTTTTAAATAAATCGCGGTATATACGACTGAGATTTGACCTGTTCCTGCAGTTGTACAGACGTATCCATGTTGTCGAGGCTAATTAATCGGATTTATCGATTCATATTTATTTATTTCAGACTCCGTTGACAGGACATGCTGACATGTATCGTCGTCCTTGACCTTTGGTGTATAATTA
>JAUTBT010000787.1:0-11036 GCA_032361225.1 Lepetodrilus schrolli | reverse complement strand
ATTAACCTCGTGTCTTTAGATATCGTCTATATCCTGCACTTAGGGATAATCTCTATGTATTAGACTCGCTGAAGCTCTTCTAATACAAAGATGATCACTAAGTGCAGGATATAGACGATATCTAAAGACACTCGGTTAATAATTTCAATGTATGTGTAAACACAGAATGTATGGTATAGAATGAGAATTCGGCTTCATATGTCCTAAGATAAAACCGTAGGTAAATTGTTAAAGTAATTATTGGAAACCAACTTGACATATGATGTAGGCCTATTAGTTAAACTTTGACGAAGTTGTTCAGGTAGGACTATGAAGCCTACTTGACATAGAAGCTGGTAGTGTACACCATTGCCAAGGTTGGAGTATATTGATCAATAATATTTATTTGTATACTGGACCCGACCTATGGCCAACATATCAAATCAGATTTAGTGATATTTTCGACCGCCCGAGCCAAAATGATCACAGAAAAATATTCTGTAAACCAGGGAATCAAATAACTAATGGCCTCAACCCAGAAATAACAATCCTGAAATGGACAAAAATGTAAACGTAATTCACCTGATAGTTTCACGATGGCCAGGTATAAAAGCGCAAACTCTTGCAAAAGTCCGGGAAGGAAGTTTCGAGTCCACATTGGCCTTGGGCTAAGGGTCCCTGGAACTATTCATTAAAAGTGGCGTGCTCCTTTTGCAGGTGTTGTCCTTCAATGTCGTCTGCTCCACTCCATTTGTACACTTGCTATCCTCCAACCTCGGTCAACGCCGGTAAAAACCTTCAAACTTCCGGTATAGAGCGACCCCGTCTGAGAAGGCGGGAGTTGACGAACAGTGTGTTCTTACCCAGTCCGGTTCTTCTTATAAGCGACGTTTGCCAATCACCATAGGTTAACTGCGAATCATGCGGTGTTTCCATCTCTCAATGAATTCAACAGCCTCGGCGAATAGATAAAACCCTCTCAAGATTCTTCCTGTTGTGGGGGATTGATTCTCATTTGCTGGCGCGAGTTCCGTCATAATTGTAGTGTGTATGTTTTGTCAATTTATGGCATTAACATAGTTAATTTTGAACGATTCCGTACTGGGAACGCGATGAGGTCATTAATTGTCAATATGGGAATCGGCCTAGCAGTCCAAGACGTTGTACTTCGGAAGTTTAATAGACATGCATAATGTTGTCCGTTAAGATATTGGCAGAGATGTACATAGTAAAAATCAACAACACGTAGTTCTAAATACTTGAACCTTTAACAAGTGGGATCATATACATCTATTTACACTAATTTATCTTTATTTATCTATTGCATGCAGATATATTTCTATAAATTCATAACGTGGCTCCTAAGATTATATAAATATGTAATGCTAAAACAAGTGGCTGTCTTAAGTTACTGCTCAAAGAAAAGAGCTATCTCTATTTAAAATTAGTGATATCATAAACACATCTTTAGGTTAACATAATGGTAATGGTACTCCCACGCCATGGTAAAATGTCACAGATATGTCAAAAACTGTCAAATGTTAGGTCATGTTATACAAACGACATCCTTCACGTAAGCCTGCCTTTCTCGTTGTACTGTAGTCTTGGGGCCCGTTCCATAAAATGATCGTAGCCCTACGAGAGCCGTAACTCCCATACGTTAACATGAAGATACGTCTCTCGTAGCGCTTCGATCGTTCTGTGGAATCGTAGTCCTGGCATAAATCGGTCCGTGCGTCATAGTTTATGAAAGGCTCATACCGATAATCAAGGCATAAATCAAAGTTTCCGTCATTTCCTAATATAGTAGAAGAATGGCGTGCGACATGATTGAGGCCCGAACTACAGTACGACCCTTTCGTGAAATGCAGGCGTGGGTACCTTTTCATGAAACTCTCGTGTCCACAATGATCTCGTAGTGATCAACACAAACGATTTATATGAGAAATTGCTGGGTTGCGTTCAATAGAACGATCGTAGTGCTGTGAGTCGTAACTCATATACATCTATATGCCGTAGGGCTACGCATTTCACGAACGGGTCGTAATGTAATGCTGACGTAAACCAAGGCGTAAATCATGGTAAAACCATAACAGGTAATGCCGTATCTAGATTTACGCCCTATCCACCCTTTCGCAAGCCTTTAAATTTGTACAATCCTCAATATATATAATGTCATATTTCCTGATTATATTAACATTAAGATCGGTAATGATATACCATGATAGATAATACTAACGTAATAACCATATTATAAGCATTACAATACATACTAATTTCAGTTGATAAATATTACGATGTTCCATCTACCTTTAACATACTCAGTGTAAATGGTTACGAACTCAACATTGTCTTAACATACTTTACTTTAGTTCGTTTTAAAGGCACGACATGTATCTCGCAAACGTAGATCTATGTTGTAAAAGGGAAGGCTAGAAATCCGAGCTCGGTGGGGGTCTATTCCCGGGACCCGAACGCGGGCTTGTGGTCTATTCCCTGGACCCGGACCCAATTCCCGGCAATCTGGATGATGTGGATAGGATTAGGGTTAGGGTTAGGAAAATACTTTATTCATATTTTGGGTCACGTTAGCTAATCAGATTGCGGGAATTGGGTCCGGGTCCAGTGAATAGACCGCAAATCTCGATCCTGGTTCGTGGAATAGATCTCAACTCCTAGCTACGTTCGATACTGCCAGTAGAGCGCAGTTCTAAGATAGCGTGGCCTAGTAGGCAAGATACCCCCTCACTCGCCCCCTATCGGTGGTCAAATGCAAATTGTGGTGAATGGTCACGAAGGGTTATCAATTAACTTTGATTTGATAAGAATAGTTTGGATTTGCATAATCTAATCATAACTAAATTACAAAGATTAAGATCAGTTCGTATTAGATATACACTGTATGTCTCCCACACATCATGCAAGTTTAACCCGAATATCTACAGGATGAGGCCGAACTAATAATCTAACAAGGATGTTGAGGTTTCCAATCCCACCATAACCATGTCGCAGTATGTAGACTTCCGGTACAACATTGTAGGTGCTTTGTCACTGATGGTTACGAATATTTGATTACTACTACTACCACTACTACTACTACTACTACTACTACTACTACTACTACTTCTACTACTACTACTACTACTACTACTATTACTACTACATTGAATTGTTATTACTATTAAACATTCCAACCAAAATTGAGTTTTACAGATTGTTAATACGTGTGCATTTGTTTTTGAATGTGCGTGCGTGCGTGCGCGCGAGCACGTGTGCGTGTGTGCTCCTGTCTGTGCATTTGCGTGTGTAGAGTGGATCCAACTACGCGAAAGCATCACATTCGGATCATTACAACGTTCGTTGCCCTCACAACTGGCGAAGTTAACAGCTTTCTATTTTTAAGTTCATATTTCCGCGTTGTTCTTTGTTTCCGACCTAATCTAGTCCTCATCAAGTCCAATTAGTATTTCATGGCATATCGGGTGTCATATTCCCGTCAAAAAATGTAATTTATTTTGGACCAGGTAATATCGGAATTCATAGCATATGCAAGGGGAAAATAAAATAAAAAGAAACAGAGAAAAAAATGAGAAATTACATTTACGGTTGCCCGTAGGCAAAACATACCGTGACGTGACCATATTGTTACCAATGACGACGCTATGTTCGAGGTGACAGTGCTATAATATTACATTGTGTGACGTTTACAATTTCCCCATGAATTTGTTTGTAAAATGACATATAATATGTTATTAGACCAACTGAGAAACAAAAGCATTCTCTGATGACATTGTCTATACTCTGCCGCAATGTGTAGGTTTCGAATTAAACGATCGACGTTTGCAATATTAAGGCATGGGGTACGGTGTCATTTTGTTTTATAGTACCATACAATACAAACTGGAACATTACCATGTATGTTGCACCAATGAAACTCAGATCAACGACGTGCCCTTTAAATGTTATTGTCGTGAAGCTCTCAGTATCCTCTACGAGATCATAATTCTCTTGAATGTGGGCTCGTAATATTACGATTGGACCCACTTACGAGAGGGTTATGATTTCGTATTGATTCCGAGAGCTTAACGAGAGGGTTGTACTGTTATTTTAGTTCATGAAAGCAACGTGTTGGTTTGCATTTCACGACACTGTCATACTTGTATGGGCGTAAATCGAAGCTTACGTCATTATCTGTTATAGTAAAAACATGGCGAACGCACTGATTTAGGCCAGGACTACCGGCACGACCCTTTCCATCGTGGCACCCCTGCGGTACTTAATTCCGTTCAGGACTCACTTCATGTGGTACCCCTGGAACACATGTAGAGGGTAACTTGCGCAACCAGGCAACAAATGAAATAACTTTCCCGATGAATTTGGTGTAAAGATCTTTCCAATGAAATATATTTTAATCATTGTTCTATTTATAGCTCCTAAACTGTTTGTGCAAGTTTTTCTCTAGATGTGTGCCACGGGTACCACACGGTGTGAATCCTCAACTGAATTAAGTATCCCTAGGGTGCGAGTATGGACCCTTTCTGGAAAAGCAGGTCGTATTTCAAGAACGGGTCGTATCCTATTAGCCTGAGAGTAAATGAGGATGTACGCCATAGTTTTACTATAGCAGAATATGACTGTCTCGAATTATGCCCGGAATTAATGCCAATTTCGTCAAACGCAACCCTGCTAAAGGTACATATATAATATCAGCTCCCGTTTTCATAACTGATATGTAGTACTTGAAATAACTAATTCATTGACAATGTAAAACGTTATGAGATACTATCAATTTTAACGACACACACCGAATTATATACATCATGCACGTTCTTGGATGTCGCTGTAGGTATATAAACCGTCTGTCGAGCGCTACTGTTCTTCTAAAGTACATACTGTACCAATGTACTTTTTGTTGTTAAATAGTAGGCGTCTGAATGTTACGTACAACTCAGGAACAGATCCCTGAAGACGCGTGGGGGTATCGGACATCGTGTGATCATGCCATTAACTAGCATTGAATTAGTGCCACCGAGAGTTAAAACTGATTTTGTATACAAAATTGCATGCTGATATGGCATGACCAGTCATCACATAATAGTATCAATGATGACTTCATATGCTTGAAGAGGTGTCATCGTTGATGACGAACACGCTCAATGTGTTGCATACATTGCTATTGATGGACAGCTGAATATGGGGGTGTGTAAAAATGGGGATATAAATAATGTTGAGAAGCGTTAAATGAGTGGACTAATTATCTCCAGAACATCATACATCATTCCACATCGGAAATGAAATCCTCTTCTATCACGGCGTCTAGACAATGAAAATATATAGCAAAGTTATATTATTATTCAAATATGTGAATAATTACCGTGTGGGATGATGACGTCATCCTTTTTACAAGAGTTCAGTCCCTTGGCCAAATTAATCGCCATGCATGATTTGATAGCTTTTCGGCTATTTTGATATCTGTGTATTTCCTGATATATATGGACAAAACTCCATAGTTACGAGGATTTTCGATTTACCTTTCCTTAGTGAAATTAATGATTAAGTTCCCACTTTATTAAACCCAGAGATAGCATATTAATAACAATTCTTTTCAAATTGAAAAGCTTTAGAAATAGTTGGGTGTAATGTCTACTGTACCGTTTCGGAGTATAATTTCTTTAATTTCTTTATCTATATAGTGACATATCTAGCAACATACAAACTATGCTCTATGTTACCGAATTCGATGTAGAACGCCACATACCAAACCAAATCATATGTATCAATCATGTAGATCTTAATTAGTACATGTGAATAATGCAGCGTGAGAAGATGATGTCATCTTTTTACAAGAGTTCCCTTGGTATGAATGAATCACCATGCATGGCATAACCTATAGTAATTGAAGAATTGCATAAGTTTTCCTGAGAACGTTCTTGATACTCTGATATTTGGTGAAATGACATTTTCCAGAATTTGATAGCTTTTCGCCGCTTTTGATTGTTAGGTAGCAAATTGAAAACGAGAAAAATATGCAAGTCTTGGGAAATCAAACGACGCGATGAGTATTCGGATGAACTCTGATGCTTGGTCCGACAATTGTCCAAAAATGACGGTTTAATCATGGCATAGTTGGCAGGCTCTACGGCCACGTGACCTGGGAATGATGACCCCCCGGGATGTGAGCCGTTGACCCATCTCATTCAGGATAACCTTGCTCCTTTTCTGACTCAGTGCAGCGAACGTATGTTCCCACATTCTAATCTGATAGTGTATTACCGTGCTTAGTCACAGACTTGACCATCTTCGTGTATGTCAAACATATTGTTTGGAGTTAATTAGGAAACAAGTCTTTGACATTATACGCCCATCGTCTGAATTTGGAAGCAAAGATCTTGAGTGCGAACCCCCACGCCGGAAGTTATCTTTACCGGAAGTTGCCTTTCAGATGAGGTCATGATTAGGTCATGATAACATGCCCTATCTGCATTACTATAGCAACTGCAGTGGTCATCCTCAGCTCGTCAGTACCAGTCTGTGATATGAGGTTTCCTGCAACATTCAGGGCTACGGGCGTTGCAGACATCCTCCTACAGTAAATTGACACGAAATGAGTGAAATAGTTGAAAGCGGCTGTAAACTCCGACTCAAAAGTAAACGAAAATGAAACGCCATCTAAATATGAGACAATGATGTAATGTACAAATGTACATATGGAGCTTTGAACCATCACCTTCGTATTTATAAATACTATCACAGCAAAAACAGAACCAGATGAGCATAATGAGTTTATGCTGAGTATAAGTATATATACTCGGCATAAAGAACGTCACTTATACTGTATAGATAGTGAAATTTTAAGTTAGCCAGCATTCAGTTAAAACTAGATTCTTTGGAATCCTCATGTCAATTTACAACTTTTCAATCTCAAATATTGAATAGTGAGCATGTGTAAACTATATACATTAATTATAATTTTCACTTAATTTAACTTTTTTTTGAGAATATTTGAAATTTAACGATGTAAGAAAATTATGTCCATTTTACCTGTCGAACATGTCAATGAATATGTTGTAACATGGCAAAGGATGAGTAATCTGAAACTCGCATAAATAGTTATGTATGTTATCGATAAAAAGTGTAATTTGGTTCTGGTGCCTATCGTAATCTTAATGATTAATTCGTTGCCAGAAACTACTTTCCAGACGACAAGTATACATTTATGGGCCTCATGGCACCAGCAGTGGTAAGCGATGAAACATTATCGAATATTGAAAATACTTTGTGTTGTGTGTTATGTACATGATGTTGCAAGCGAAGCGATAGTTTATCAGGCATGTCACTCTCATTATATGATACTAATCATGCCTAAGTATTATAATTGTCTACAAATAAATCTAGTACAGCTCAATATTTTCGTAAAATATTCCAATACCAAAATGTGCGATCTCAGACATCGGCCATCAGCAGGCCTGGAACACCGTCTGCGCATCTTCTGATGCACGGACAAAACAGATCCAAAGTTTCTCGCTCAATGTGCGGAGTTGACCCTAGCTAGACTGATGCCGCGCGTGCTATGCGTGGCGATGCCAGCCCGACACCTAAAGAAGGAAGTAACTTACGTCAGCCGGTCTACCATTTGATTACCCGAGACGTCAACTTTCGAAACCACGCTAAAACGTGCTTTGTTTCCAGCGGTAACTAAATGAGGTTTAATTGGCATTTTGGTGGAACCACCACCTGCCGAGTGCCGTTTTCGAACGGACATCATTGACTGTCTTGTTCCTTGTCCAGTTTAGCTTCAGGCAAAAGGCTCGACAGCACTGTTATGCATCCTAAGAGAGATATATAGACCATTATTAAAAGTTAGTTTTACTCGAGAGTCGTGGGTTCTTGCTGTAGGTGGGAATGAATGGACTGAAGAGATCTTGGTTGTCGACTTCTGCGAATAACGTGGTTGTCGCGTGGTGATTATCAACAGTTACTGATGGCAATATGTCTGTACATTTATTGTAAATCGTGGTTGACCAAGTATATCTATGTGGTTGTCAACTGACAACAAGCGTGGTTATTGACTGATATTAATATGATTGTCGATTGATGACTGCTGACAATGTGGTTGACTGCTGACAATGTGGTTATTGACTGACGTCAGTGTGAATATCGACAGATGACAATATGATTGTCGACCGATGCCAGAATCGTTGTCGATTGATGACGGAGTTGTTATTGACTGGTGACAATGTGGATTTCGACTGATGGCATTACATGGTCAATTGATGACATTATGGTTAACTAATATAGTCCACGTAATGCTATGATTGTCGACTGGTAGCCATATGGTTGCCCAATTGTGGCTGTATTGTTTACATTGATAGCAATGTGGTTATCGACGGATGAAATATTATTTGTTCACATTAAAGAAAGAGTAAGCATGAAATAGAATGATCTGGCCCCGAGTTTACCAGTATGAACATTTAAAAACAGAACAACGAAATTAAAAATACATGTTTTCTTACCTTATTTAAATGGTCAAATGATTAATAGTCTATTTAATAGTATTGTTGTTCATTATTTTGTTTATTATTACTTGTAACGTTGTTGTTGTTATTGTAGGTAAGGAACGTACGAGACTCCGTTGATCTGCACTGAAATAATGTTATAAATACATATAACCTTTAGGTGAATGCACATGTCTGCGTTTATGACATCACTTATGCTCTCGTTAACGAATTACGCAGTAAGTAAAAATATACTATGGGCGAGTGGTAGCGCGATTTCTAGAACATTGGACTTCGGAGCCAAAGGCCCTGGGTTCAAATCCCTTCACGGGAGCCTTGCATAAATGTTCGCGGAAGTTACCATTTCAACGAGATCATTATATGATGCGCAGTGGCAATGCAGTTATCATCATTGTGTCAGTATCCGCCGGTGCTTGCAGGTTTACTGCAACATTTATCGCAAGCTTGTTGCAGGTTTCCTCGTGCCATCAGTGAACTATCGCCATCCATGATGTAAGTGAAAGAATATTGAAAGCCGCTCTAAACCCCAATTTAAAAAAAATCAGCCAAAAAGTTTTTTTAAATATTTTAAATTTTATTTATTTATAAGATACCTATGACACAACTTTGTAACGCTCAGTATTATTGGCTCCTAGTGTTACTATATTATAAGAACCTTTCAGTAGGTAATGCAAGTCTAGCTCTTTAAATTTCAACCTAGAACACTTGTACTATATATCCAAGTAGATTATAAAATCGTAAATAATAACGTCTCATAAACATGAAGAGAAGAATACATTGACTGCTTCACTATTCACTAGATGTGTGTGATTACCAATGAATGTCAAAATGTCTAAAGAGCGAAACGAGATCTGATTTTAATTAAATTGGCTAAAACAGCAAGCCAATTTGCATTAAGTACTATGATGGATGAAACGCGCTGCTAAGTCACTTTAATACTAAAATGTGTTCAAGGGATGCAGCCGAGGGAGCCATTACAATTGCCCATGCCATTTACATATCGGTATGTACATAGGCCTATATATATGAACAAAAACTATTTGCTTCCTATTTTTCATATAAATAAATACATCTCGCTCTTGAAGTGACAAGATAATCTTTGCATAGGTCAAAGGTTACTACTGGCGGTCATTCTATATTTTGATATAAGTATCCTCGGCAAATAGATATGATTGTATTTTCTCTAGATGATTTACTAATTTCTAGAAATATTCAATTTTCTTCTTCTAATTAGTTAAAGCTACAGCTTCTGACTTGACGAGCGTCACTCCAATCGTGATGTGATAATGAAATCAGATTTATGTGCGGAACTTAATTCCAGTGTCCCAATATCGTTTGTACTTAGAATACAATGGCGAAATGTACTAAAAGAAAAAAAATATCGATTACTTTAAATGAAAATAGAATCCCATGCGAATATATGAATCATGATAAAGGCCTTCAAATGTGACCATTTCATTAATATACACAAAAATCAACGTTACCAAATATCTCTATTTATTGAATACTACTTTAATTCTTTTTTAAATAATGAAACTTTATGTTGCCAAGTACATTATTTCCCACAGTATTGGGTTATAATACATCAATTAATAGAAGCCTTGTCATTCATCAGCAAGACATATTAGTATTGTGATTCACAATATTGGCGATAGCATGTATATTAAACAAGAACAATGACATTTACAGGTGACGAGCTTAACATTAATCTAATTATTTATGTTCGAGGTATTTTGTTTGAGAAAAAACAACAGAATGTCCTTGATATTCTTGAAGGACAACAGAGCTTAATTGAGATATTTACTATATATTGCGTCGAGTCAACATGACACATTTGCTAGTATTACTGTTGTACTTTAACACGATGTATTGTTTATTTGTTTGTGTACTCTTGTACCATTGTGGGTGGTTTATTACTTTATATAGAAGTACAACTCTGAATTCTGTTATTGTTTTATTTGTTTTTTTTAATTTATGTTATGGTCAGAATGCATGTACACATTGTACTACTAGACCTATATCGTTTGCGCTAAGAATACAAATACAATCCAAAGTAAAACATATTGTATTTATTTAATAACCAGCATTAGTACAATGGCAAACCCCCGCTCGAAAGCATGTTCACAACGCGTCATATTATTTCCCCGGGCAATGGATAATTGTGCACTCTTTGCCTCTCAACTCCCTTGGGAACATACCAATAATTAACAACGCGGTGCTGTGAACGATATACGGACTAGGACAACTTCCCAACTCTCCAAAATTAAAGACGCGGCTATCTATTGGAACTCGACGTCGATTAAACAATTATATATGCATTTCATTCTAAATACTAATTGAAGTCTTGGACATAAGCTTAATGGTATTCCGTGGGCATAGCGCCACTCAATAATCTTGTAAATTCAATTCTGCAGGAATAGCAGGATGAAGCCGTCATGACAGTAACAGTAACTAACTGTCTCTCCCCAAAACACACACACACACACACACACACACACACACACACACACACACACACACACACACACACACACACACACA
>JAUTBT010000786.1:0-11036 GCA_032361225.1 Lepetodrilus schrolli | reverse complement strand
GGCCCCCGGGGCGGGATTTGAACCTGGAACCTTTGGCTCTGAAGTCCAACGTTCTACCACTGCGCTACCACCCGCCCGTCCATGCCTGTAAATGTGTACATTATTAACGTTATTACTAGTGGTATGGTGAAGGCGTCCTTGAAGCTGAGACTGGCAGCCACTGTGAGGATCGGGTCCAGACAGCAGAACATGGCGCCGAACAGGATCATCTTGCCGGTCTGTGGGTCCACGGGCATCCGAGCCAGGTGGTGGCCCAGCGGCAGCAGGTTCTCGTCATGGTCCAGTGCATTCTGGGAAATAGGCAACAGTTGCTTGACTAAGTAGGACGATATGGAAATATGAATGCTAACTTTCCAGCACCTGAAACAACGGCTCAGGCTGTACACTGCCCAGGGAGACGAGAAGGAAAATGATGTCACACTACCCTGATAATACATGGGAAAACATTAATAGTGATTGCTATTAATATTGTAGCACTAATCGAGCTTTTGAGCATGGATTTGGAGCAATAGAAACATGCACATTATTATCATTATTATTGTTAAATAATTGTTGTGCTAATAATTTTATGAAATAGTATCGATCTCAGATTTAACAAACACTACAAAGGAAATGGGTCCAGTGCAGTGATCATTGGACTTAAAAGTCTAGAATTCGAACATAGCATGGACAATGACAGAAAATATTACATTTCTGATGTCTACTGCAGTGTAGTTATAAATACTGTAAAAGACTTATATTTCGCGCACTTATATTAGACAATTTGCGCGAAATTATAGTCTACGCAAAATATGAAGCCCTAAGTTTACTTAGTGAAACAGACGTATTAATGTACGATGTAATTAATACTAACTAATGAATGAAAAACACAACACATTTTAATTGGGTTTTTTTCGTGTGGCGAATGCGCGTAATTTAATTCCCGCGAATATGTCAATTATAACATTTGCGCAAAATTTGCGTCCGCGAAAAGTACGTCTTTTGCAGTATAGATTTGTCACTACCAGATGGTTCTTGCATGTTCACTTGAACTCTAATAAGCAATGTTTCATTTGTCGTACCAAGCTCTGAAGAGTGATGATTGCGCTGTGTAGGGCTTCCATTGAAGGTTGTTGCATGGCTTTCTGGATGAACGGCTCAATTTTTCCCAGTTTCAGTAGCTGTAATAACAAAATTAATGATTGGTTGGTTGATTGATTTGGGGTTTAACGCCACTTTCAAGATTGTTTCACTCACATCATGGCTTGCATGCATGTACTATGCCTGTTTTTATAGTGCTGGCTCACTTGGAATTTCACATGCCACAGATAGAACATGAATACCCCACTCAGACACAGTATACTCAGACTCAGACTCCGAGCCGACCAGTCCTTGCTTTACCCCTTTAATGCTGAGCGCCATGCAGGGGAACAACAAGTACCATCTTTTAACGTCTTTTGGTATGACACGACCGGGGATCGAACCCGCGACCGTCTGCACTCCGGGCTGACGCTCTAACCATTAAAAGTAACCATGTTCTGATCAAAATTAATAATCTGCTCCATAAAAAAAAAAAAATCCTCTTTTATTCCCCAAACCACCATTTCATCAAACTATATTGACAATATTAATAAACTGTTGGATACAAAGCTATTTTTTACATAGACACCTGTCTAGTATTAACATTTGTTCAGCATTAACAGTTACTAAAGTGGGACAATTGTAGAAAAGTTAACAATTGTAAACTATCGACTACTGTAAATATTTTTTTTATTTTTTAAATTGAGGTTTAAAACCGCTTTCAAGATTCTTTCAATTATATCAGTTTGTAACTTTACAGCAAGAGGAAACCCGCAACATCCATTGTGCTGAATGTTGCAGTAATCCTGCTAGCACTGGCTGGTACTGACAGAGGAAGACAGCACATCCAATCATGGTTGCACAAGAAATGCAATTTTCGCCAACATTGGTGCTGTGCTCCCGGGACGTAATTCCAGCGTTAAAGTTTTGTGGGCAGTAAAGTATTGACAGTGTGTCCATGAAGCGCCCAGGTGAGAGCGGACCTTGATGTTGAGACACAGCTCCTCGAGACGGGTGCGGAGGATCTCGGGCGGCAGGTAATCGTCCATCTCCGTCCACTGTAGACTTGTGTACAGGTGGTAACATTCGCCGGGCTGCACTCTGATAGAACAGAACACAACAGAACAGAACATTACACTCCATCAGACGAGAGACAGTAATTAACGCATGTAAAAGCTACAAGTTTATATTTTTTTAAATGAAATTTTTATTAATGATTTTTTTAAAATTAAAATTCAAAGTAAATTATACAAACAACAATATTGAAATACAGATTTAAGTTATGAAAATCTTGTCTGTGATTAATATTATTACAATCAGTGAAATTCTTGTCTCAAGGACTCAATGCACATTCTCTCTTCTGGTTGGTTAAAAATAAATATTAAACAGTCTTCTGGTAAATCCAATGCTAAATATTGTATTCTGACAGTGAACGTGAAACAGTTCATTCAAAATACAATGTCTAGCAGACAGCAATGCTTTGAATTTCCCACAAGACCATTTACTATTTATTTTTAACCAACCAGAAGAGAGAACGTGCATTGGGTCCTTGAACTTCCATCAACACAACTAGGATGATTCATTGTTGGGAAACAGGAAGCTTGAAAATAAAATAGATATGCACATTCAAAATTTCAGTGGAGTGTTGAGGGAGCATCAAGTGTATTCCACACACCTGCCAGATCGTCCACGCCTCTGCTTGGCGTTGGCTCTGCTGACCCACTTGGACTCCAGACTGGTCAGGTTCTTCTCTGGCAGGAAGTCCTTCACCTTGATCTTGCCGCAGTCGATAACGTACACAATGTCGTCTATTGTTATGCTGAAATGAACAACGAAAATTTAGCTACATGTGTGAAATGTCAATAGACACTGGAAAAAATGATCCATTATAGTTACTGCTTGCCTTTATGGACTCACCTGGCTGCGTTCATCCAACAGTACACACTACAATATAATACTTTTCTCTACATCTAGTCCATTTGTTTCATGCTTTGGGTTTTCCTACAAAACAATACGCAGTCCAAACCGGTAGTGAAATGTATTCATACATATCACTACGGATTGCTGGCTGAATGACCCGTTTAGTACTACATATGATACGTAGTGATATGTATTGTCTGCTGAATGCAACCATGGGTTTTAAAAGATTTTTGTTAACATTTTTATCACAAACCTAGTTTCAGCGATGTTGGTTGCTATGACAACCTTCCTAACTCCTTTGGGTGGTCTCTGGAAGACCTGCTTCTGGTTTACAGTTGGCATGAGTGAGTGGAGTGGGATGACTTGGAACTTGTCTGAGTGAAGAAATAAAGCCATGTATTAAGTGGTAGAACCTAGCACTACAGAACCTAGCACTACATAACCTAGCACTACATAACCTAGCACTACAGAACCTAACACTACAGAATCTAACAGAACCTAGCACTACAGAACCTAGCACTACAGAACCTAGCGCTGTCACTACTGACATTCTGATACAATGATGGTATCTTGCAGGGTTTTCAAAAAAAATATATGCTAATGTAACGCATTATACCACCAGTACTACTATTTAATGTTTTTTGAATTGGGCTTTAGAGCCGCTTTCAAGATTATTTCACTAATATCACGGCTTGCCAGCTTAGGGCATGTGGAAACCTGCAACATCTGTAGCGCTGAATGTTGCAGTAAACCTGCAAGTGAGTGATTATGGAGTTTAACATTGCTGTGGGAATCTTTCGCCCATTTGCGACGAGCAGTAAACCTGCAAGCACTAGTTGGTACTGACAGACCAAGGATGATAACTGCATTGTCAGCGCATCCTATCACGATTGTGTCAGAAATGTAACTTCCAGGAACATTGATGCCGGGAACCTGGGACAGGATTCGAACCCAGGAACTTTGGCTCTGAAAGTCCAACTGTTTCACCATTGCGATATCGCCTGCCTCATTAGAACACTGTGATCACATGTCGCACAAAAAGAACAAAAAGAACGATACCTGAGGACAACATCTGGTCTGCCTGCATTGCCTTGTGTATCTTGCTGATCTCATCCCAGCCCGGGACAAACACCAGGATAGCTCCTTCCTGGAACAGGAAGTCCTCAAAATTAATTAGCTTGCTTACATATGAGAATATTCTGTAACATACACAGGACCATAAACGCGTCCTATGCACATTTATTTCTTTATTATTATTAATATTTTGAATTGGGGTTTAGATCCGCTTTCAAGATTCTTTCTCTTACATCATGGCTTGTCAGTTTAGGGCAGGAGTAAACCCGCAACATCTGTAGCATTGAATGTTGCTGTAAACCTGCGAGCACCGGCTGGTACTGACAAGACCATTGATAATAACTGCATTGCCACTCTACAGACAATCCTATCAATATCATGCCAGAAAGGTAGCAATTATGTCGGGCCCCCGGGGCGGCATTTGAACTTGGAACCTTTGGCTCCGAAGTCCAATGTTCTACCACTGCGCTACAACCCGTCCAATAGACCAAGGATGATAATTGCATTACCTTGGTATTCTATTACATTAGAATTCCCAGAGTTGGAAGCCTAGTGTAAGAAAACATACTAATCTATATAAAAGCACACGGAATGGTTCACTCACAGGCTTCCTGAATGAGATATGTCTGATGAGATCCACTATGAGATCCAGATCTACTTTGGCATAGTCCATCTCCTGTAGAGCGTTGATAGTGGAAGCTGAATAGCTGTAGAATATACATGTATGTTCGATTTGGGTAGAACTGTATGTTTCATTCATTATATGGAACATTACATAGGCAGATATGTGTAAACGGTAAGTTAGTGATTTTTGTTTTATGTTGCAGCAGGAATCATTCACGTATCCACGATGATAGGTGTAATAGGAAAAATCTGAACTGAAATTGCTCATATGCATATATTTGTAATTAGGGTTTAGAGCCGCTTTCGAGATTTGTTCACATATCATGGTTTATCATTTTTATGGCAGGGAACCTGCAACATCCATAGCACTGAATGTTGCAGTAAACCTGCGAGCACTGGCTGGTACTGAAAGAACAATGATGATAACTGCATTGTTACGCTAAAGTCAGCGCATCCTATCAAGACCGTGTCAGAAATGTAACTTTCGCGAACATTGATACCAGGCTCATGGGACGTGATTTGAACCTGGGCCTCTGGCTCCTTATTGCAAACATTCTACCATTGCGCTACTGCATAAAGATCGCACAATTACCTCCCCTGCAGGTTTCTGCACCATGCCTCAAAGTTCCACCTCTCTTCGTCGATTTCATGACCTCGCTTCCCATACTGACGTCTCTTTGGTGGCCGCCTCGTTGCACTATTACTGGGGTTGTAACTGAAATAAATACAACACAATCCTACTCAGAATCACTCGTGTTAATGATTCCACTATTCCACTTCCTTTACAAAGATCATAGATATCGGGGATACTCTAATTTGAAATGGGATTTAAACTCAGAATAAGCAGTTTGGTAATTTGAAGGACTGTAACTATCGTACACCCCATGGAATAAAAATGCACAGTATTCTAGGGTTCCTCAAGAGTAGTTTCAGCAATAACTCAGTGATCCATTTCAAATGCACGGAAAATGCAGACAGTGGTACACCAGAACCCCTAAATAAAAACAGTGTTGATGAATCTACATTCATGTATTCAAACATCTCACCCCAATAACTTGCTTCGAAGAATATAATTATTTCATTTTTTCTTTTTTGAATTGGGGTTTAGAGCCGTTTTCAAGATTCTTTCACCGATATCATGGCTTGTCAGTTTAGGGCAGGAGGAAACCTGCAACATCTGTTGTGCTAAATGTTGCAGTAAACCTGCGAGCATTGGCTGGTAGTGACAAGACCAAGGATGATAACTGCATTGCCAGTCTACAGACAGCGCATCCTATCAATATCGCGTCAGAAAGGTAACTTTTGCGAACATTGATGCAGGGCTCCCGGGGAGGGATTTGAACCTGGTACCTTTGGCTCCAAAGTCCAACATTCTACAACTGCGCTACCACCCACTGCTTCCAAGAATATATAAATCCACTGTAGATAATGTCCATGGTATCATTATACGAAGCTCTCATATCCACTATGAGACCATAGCACTCTGGTAAGATTCTGATCACCATGTACTAGATCGTGAGTCATAGTAGATACGAGAGTTTCATGGAATCATACCCATTTTCCCATGTACGACTCAAAATTTGCATACGTTTAATATTCATACCATTTTCCAGGGTGGTAGACCTAATCTCATATCTCTTATACATGGGGATCGTACACTTACGAGAACGTTATTGTCTCATAGTGGATATGAGACCTTAAAAAAACAATACCCTAGGCTGCATTCAGGCTGCAATACATTTCACTACACTACACTATGCTACCTTTCTACAAATTGGTGCCTGGCTGAACAATTTCGTAGGAAAATAGCAGGAAATCAGTTGGCGGATGTGTGCAGTCCATTCCCTTCATGCTTTGGGTTTTCTTACTATTTCCTACAAAACTCGATGGACACAAAAACCGAAGTAAAAGGTAGTGCTCAGTTGGATGTGTTGGCTGAACGGCTACTGTAGCACTATGTAGCACTATGTAGCACTATGTAGCACTTCGAAGAGATATGTATTGAAGCCTGAACAAAGCTCAGCTAAGCTCAGCATTATTACATGAATAAAGAAACCAGTCAGAAACTCACTTCAACAACTCTATGACGTCTTCCAGTAGATATTCTTTTACTGGGAATGTGTAGCCTGGAATGTTGAGTCTCGGACAGTTAACTGTAAACAAACCTCAAAATGATTAGAGAAAATGTTTCATTTGAGACCATAATGTGTCGCTTCTTGAATCTCTCGTAGCATAATTACTATCATAGTGGTCTCTCATACATGGCGATCGGGCAAATACGACAGGACTATGGTCTCATATTTATGCAAACAAGAACGTTGACAAATGATACCCAGGTGCATAGAACATGTTAGGGGTCCTGTTCAGCAGAGCTACAATCAATTGTAAACCTAACGTCAAATGAGATGGACACCACACCCGTTTACGAATTGTTTACGAGCCCATTAAAGTGACGATACCTACAGAAATATTTGGAGAACATTTCCGCGTTGAGGGTAGCGCTCATGAGGATGACCTTGAGGTCAGGTCTGCGTGGCAACAGGTCTTTGAGGATAATCATCAGGAAGTCAGACTGGAGATCTCTCTCGTGGATCTCATCCAGGACCACGTGAGTGGCCCGCTGCAGCATTCTGTGGAAAATTCAGTCAATGTTTGAACAACGGGAGAAGAAAGTGTAAACTTAAAGAGGCAAGATAAAATAAAAATGAATAGGTCAAAGGTCAATAACAGGATTATTTCATATAATAATACAAGATATTTCCCAGATATGATTTTTTTTCTGATTTGTTTTTAATAATCTAGAAATACGATTTTCCCTTAATTAACACCTACCCCATGGTACACACCATTCTGACCAGTACATCAGTGTTATGTGTGAATTCCATCCCAGTATTATACCCTTTGTGTTCACAATTAAATTATGGTCCATGGTCCATAAATGATGATACCCTTATTTGGTAGTTTATCTCGGCAAATATTTAATAAATTGAAAAGATAAAAAGCTATCATTTCCTATTTTGTACGATCTAACCAAACTTCTTAATTCAGATTATAATTTTTCATAATTAGTAAAACCAATATTTTTATTTTGAGTAAATATTATTTAATGTAGAGGGCAACGTCCGAAAGAGTTAAGAGTTAATTTGGTGCAGCGGGAATCTTTCACCAACACGAACGACGAACGTCCAAAAGACTGAAGAGCCTTGAAGACTGTCTGGGTTGTGAAGAAGTACACCAGCACATACAAATTAAGCCTATTGGTGATAGGTGACTATTGGTGATAGGTGATAGGTGATAGGCAATGTTCTCGAGGTATGACAGATCTGACTCACGGGTCTGACTCCAGAAACTTCAAGACGATCCCGGTAGTACAGAACAGTATGGATCCACCTCGCCGCGGAATCTTGCTGAAGTCAGAAAGCATACCCAATTTATAAAATATTCCAAAATTCTAATCATTTGACATTTGAGATACAACAGTTGCCTGGGTGCATTATTAGGAATTCAATAATTAGAATCAAACTATTTGTCAGTGCATGTATCAGCAAATGTTCACAGGTTTACTGCAACACTCAGCTCTACAGGTGTTGCAGATTTTCACCAGCCACCAACTGAAAAGCCACTTAACATACCACTTAGTTATTCACTGGAATATCTTACAGCATTTAAAACAAGGATACCCCACTCAAACACATTTTTAACCGACTGAGCCAACCAATCCTTTTTTGACCTCGTTAATGCTGAACTGTCTGTACCGTGTTAATGAAGTTATCATTCTTGGTTCATCAGTACCAGCCGGTGCTCACAGGTTTACTGCAGCATTCAGTGCCACAGATGTTGCGGGTTTCCTCCTATCATAAACTGACAAGCCGTGATATGAGTGAAAGAATTTTTAAAGCGGGTCTAAACCCCAATTAAAAACAAATGATATCAAGAAAATTAATGTTGAGTGCCAAACAGGGAAACAACCAGGCCCCAAGATTACCGCGATTTGTGAACAAAAGCATTAGTTGAGCATGAAATCGTACTAAAAAATGTTTCATAGTCTCTGGGCCAGTACCATCTTTTAACATATTTTGGTATGGCACCGCCGGGGCTTGAACCCTGTGTCTCGACAGCACTTTCCAGGCCAACACTATAACCACTTCACCACAGAAGTGATCACCAAGCAAGGAAACAACAAGTACCATCATCTAGAGTCCTTTGGTATGACATGACAGGGGTTCGAACCACGTGCATCAATGTTCTAAGCACCATGTCACAGGGGCAGTCACTTAGCCCCTCTGATATAAAACTGATGTACCTCTCTAGGCGTATCTGGTAGCCCACACTACTCTCAGCACCTCCGCAACTTTCCACCCGCTCACAGGCTACTCTCTCAGCTACCTACAGCATAATCATGATGGCAGGGGTTATCTGTTAACTATAGGTCGTAATATCTTTTAATTATGTCAAAACAACCGTTAATTATAAGTCAAAACAACCGTCAAAACAACCGTTAATTATAAGTCAAAACAACCGTTAATTATAGGTCAAAACAACGAATAATTACAGGTCATAACATAAAAATGTGCACAAATCAATGAATTACAAGATATTTATGAAAAAATATAATTCCAGGAAAAATTCACTAGATCTATTAATATTAATCCTGCAAACCATGATGTAAGGTAAGCTTATTGCTTAACCCTCTCCCTGCTGGATTAGGCACAGGGACAGCTCTTTATGGCATCTCCAGTTGCCTTCAGCATGGAGAAAGTTAATGCATTTTCACAATTCTAGATATCTCTCTGGCAAAGAGTTGGTAGAAACTGATTTGGCATTTTATCCAAAGAAAGTGACACTTAGATTTTCATAAGCTGTCTGTAGAATGTGGTACTCACGGATATGGCACTGATTCTCCTGGGCTGAGTACAGAGAATGCGGCAATGAGACCCAAGACTAGATTCAATAAAGTCATCCAGGATAAACTGAGGGACCTGTACGAAATCAAAGCAATAATTAAAAAAAAATAATTCTAAATTGGGGTTTAGACCCACTTTCATGATTCTTTCACTTACAGTTATCGTGGCTTGTCTGTTTATAGCAGGAGGAAAACCTGCAACAAGTGTAACACTGAATGTTGCAGTAAACCTGCGAGCACTGGATGGTACTGACAAACCAAGGAGGAACATACTAACTAGAATTCAACCAATCTTTGGCTATATCATAAATGTATCATAAACAACATTTTCATTTTACTTAGTTTCATCAACTCGTAGGATACTATTGATATTAAGACACTGTGGCCATGTGTCACAGCAACGTATTAATCAGGGAATTAACAGTATTGAGTATAGGGGAAATAACACCACCATTTAACATGTTTACTGTAGCAAAATCAACAATTCGGAAAACAAAAATTCACAACTGTTATATATAGTCCTAGATAATGTACAAAAAATATAATATTGAGAAACAAACTGATATAATTGCTTCAGTTCATGTGAACAAACCTGGGTTGTTTTACCACATCCTGTTTCCCCACTGATCACTACTACTTGATTGTTTCTGACCGTATCCAAAATTTCCTGCAAGCGAAGAAACATCATCTAAAATCTATTGATCATTTACATAGATTCAATGTAAAAGTATTATGCAATAACATATGAAAACATATGCTAGGAAATAGTATTAATAATAATAATAATAATTCTAACATAGTATGGTGTGAAAACAAAGGCGTAGACTGTACTTTATCGGTGGTAAAGTGAGTTGGCAAAGACTACAAACACCGTGATGAGCTGGTGATGTACATACAATCAACGTCATGGTGGCTTGACATCCTTTTTGTGGCAACACCCAGTTGATGGAACAGCCAGTTAACGGGCCAGATTATTTATTAATAAACGGACGGTTGATGAATTTTCAATAAAAGTTTCTTTTTTTAACAAATGTGTGCAATGTTAGAATAGTATGGTCTAACCCTATATATAATGTATTAAAATATAGTTTTTCCCCGAACGATTATTACGGTAAAGTACTCGGGACCAAGCGTCATTATACTTTTAACTATAATAGTTCAGGGCAAAACTATACTTTAATACACTATATACGGTATAGGGGTAGACCGTACTCTATCCCTTAATAAATAACAATAATAATTTTCAAAAGTAATGATAACAATAATAACACAAGAATAATAACCATTGTAACAATAATAACACAAGAATAATAATAACCATTGTAACAATAATAACACAAGAATAATAATAACCATTGTAACAATAATAACACAAGAATAATAATAACCATTGTAACAATAATAACACAAGAATAATAATAACCATTGTAACAATAATAACACAAGAATAATAATA
>JAUTBT010000784.1:0-11040 GCA_032361225.1 Lepetodrilus schrolli | reverse complement strand
TCGCGTCAGAAAGGTAACTTTCGCGAACATTGATGCCGGGCCCCCGTGGCGGGATTTGAACCTGGAACCTTTGGCTCTGAAGTCAACGTTCTACCACTGCGCTACCACCCGCCCACAGTTCGTGATAACAAATGCAATATGTAGATGCATACCGGAAATAGCGATTCAATTTGGCAATATAGACAATACGATTTAGTAATAAAGAGGAACTAAGTATGGAACAATTTCTTACCGGATGTCGAAGCACTAAGCATGACCGTTCTCCCAAGGTGCACATCTGTGAATCTTAAACTGTGACCTTTAACATTTACCATTTCCAAGTTGAAGGTCGAAGTACTGTCGCTGCCTACATTCGTCTGAATTTCAATTGGAGCGATCAAGCTGAAATAACGTGGACGATGCGTTTGTAACTAAATGTTGTATCTGTGGACTGGGTTAGTAACCATTGACAAACGCTACAGTAAAGCTTTACACCGATATTTGTTAAGGGCATTGTAAAGTGACACCACATTATACCCGTGGATGCCAGAATGCATGTTCAAACTCTGCAAATGCAAATGTAACCACATATGCTCGGATACTTTACCACAACTATTTTTAAAGATACAAAACGCTATTTCTGTACCCTATGAAATCAAGAATTTTAATAAAAATTAGTTTCATTGCCAAAACTAGATAGAAAATGCAAAGTACAGCGGTGTCAAGATACAGATCAGCAGATTCAATAAACGTCAGTTTGTATGTAGTCCAAGTGTCCTGAGGATATCGGACAACAGTAGCCGAGAATTGAAATTTGGAAAATAGCAACCACCAATTAATTGTACTGGCTCAAAATTAGATGGTACCCTATAACAAAAGAAATACAAAATTCAATTGCCATCTTTGTTATTGACTATTTTCACCAACTACTGTAAATTTCTTTCAAATAAATATCAAATAAATATTAAATAAGCTATAACCGACAGTGAAATGTTATAATTGACAATTTAATTTGCAAGTTAAATTTATAAGCTACATTATAGACGTTATTAAAATCTACTGCTTGACAACGAAAATAGAAATCACATGCTTAATTCGTTAGACGCACGATCAAATCACGCAGACCGAGGATGGCAAGTCGATCGCAAGCTATTTTTCTTGACGTTAGTAGATTAGTCAACATTGTTACAAATTTGCTACCAGTGAATTTTATTACGTCAATTTGTACTTCGGTAAATATGTTCCATTTGTAATGGTATACCAGATCGAGTAACTATACAAATACAGGGGTGAAGTTATTAATATAAAGGTGTCTTCTATATGACCACCTTGTTTATTTTAATTACTATTATATAATTATCTTTGGTTATATATATACGATCTGAAGTTAAAACTGTAACTAAACGTTAAATACATTCCATTTGTAATGGTATGCTAGATAGAGTAATGATACAACTACAGGATGAAGCATCACATTAACAGCTGATGGATGCACGTCGATATAACAAATAGATTTGTTCGTGTAAATCGATGCATTTTTGTTGTTGTCGCCGAATAATAAAGTTCATAACAATTGAACAATATAATCAAGACATACATTTTAATGATGAGCGAGGACCAGCAGTCGTCGATCAATTGTTATTGCTTTTCTATGTATTACGCACGCATATAAACATATCTTAGGCAAGATGGCTGCCTTGTGTAGCATCATAGTGCTCTTATGGTTTATACTAAATTCTACCTAAATGTGTGGTTTTGTTTTAAACCTGGCTCAGCCGTTCTAGGAATGTTATAAATTTCGTATTATTTGTAAATAATGGTTTCAAATTAAACTTACTATCTGTGCACTGCACGACAGCATTATTACAGGAATTTTACTTGTATTTTAAGCGGTTAATACTCAATTTAGTATGTATATAATTTCTTCTTCGATATGGCGTCTCATTGTGTAGATGTTATCTACAAGAGCTTGTGTATATGGTAGCCATTCTCCCAGGTGTTTACAGGGTTCCTGCACCTTTTCAGTCAATCAAATTTAAGACCGTTTTAAGACTTTTTCCAAGACAAATGTTCAGAAAACGTAAGGACTATATTTGAATTCCTAATGATCCATCACGAGACATTACTTTTACACTTTTGTTTTTTACGAGAACTGTTTTACATAATCATGCGGATGTATAATGTAAATGCAATGAAGGAATTGAAATAAATTTATGCAAACTTGGTATTGAAATGGAGTTGTTGTAATTGTTCGAGTGTTGATGAAACGTCATTGCCATCAGTTACATTTTCAATGTTGACCGATATACTATGAACAAAGTGACAAAATGCAGAAGATTAGACACATCTTACCCTTCCACCATCGTTTGGTTGCTGCTGTCGTCCACGCCTTTAGGAGCAAACGTACAGGACACCGTGTACTCCTCTTCGTGCTGGTGGACTAAACTTCCAATCTCCCCGTACGACACGAGCACCTTGACGGCAAACACCATGGAATTGGCACGCCTCTGGATTAAGGAAAACGTCGGCAACAGTTAACGTCAAAAACACCTTACAAGAATACTTTGCTTCCATAGACCGTAGAGGCCCTTACAGACCAGAAGAGATTTATCGCGGCGATAAAAACAAAGGATATGAACTGATTCTATCGGAATTTGTCGAGGCGACAAACGTTGCGAATTTCGTTTGTGGTGTGAAATCATAGATACAGCATAAGGTTCCATCTCGGAATGTAAATCGCCGAGTTTGTCCAAAGCGGGAATGCGCCTGTGGTGTGCAAAGACCATTAATTTACACTGAAAACGAATGTCTTGTTCCAGGATCCTAATAAGACACCTTCACCTCGGGTGTGGGCATCCTTTTAGTGTCCACGCTACGTGGCCTGGCACGGGAAATATTAACAAGACATCCAACATGGTTTTGTTTTACTGCAACTATCTCCGAAATAGACGCCCACCCGAAACACCACCCCATCTGATGTTACCTGCAGATGTTTGCTATGGGTCAGGCGTTTGCTTTCAGACTTACTTCGAAGACGCATGGTTGTGATCCTTGTTGGGGGTAGGAAACCGCGAGGGCGAAGTTAACCCCATCAGTGGTGTTGAAATCTACTTCATTTCCACCGGCGCACACTGCCTTGGCCTTCGCATTCAGGTCCGTAATGACGTCGATGGTAGCATCCTGCGTGCCTGCTGGCCCGCATTTTGGGGTCACTATGGCAACATGCATACGTGTTCACAAAGAGCATACACAATTTGAATTAATGTGTACCGAGGGATAACATTAACCATCTTTTGAGAGTTTTCTGAATTTATATATTCGACTACCAATGAAATGAATGTCATCTTTAGCCAAATGCATCCGTTTTATTATTCTTTCTTGGCGATGGTCACAATTATGCATATAATTGTAGGGTTATTGAAGTGGAAATATTAACAAAACGTATTCTATTGAATGGCATGCCTATGAACAGACAGGCTAATTAACAAGTTAATAAATAGTATTCTATAGTCACCTCAGATGGAGACAGCATTTCCACAGCGATGTAAAGTATTGCATCAATAAATCAATCAAAGTAAAGTTAATTTACATCTCCCTAAACGCTATTTCCAAAGTGGTATAGTTATACACTTGATCAAAGGCGTTACCAACCTTGTAGGATGTAGCCATCTGGAATTTTAGCGACGCAGGAAGCCTATGTATAAAAATAATGTAAACATTGACGATTTGTCATGAACAGCATTTTCAATTTGTATCCCCATATTTGTTAGATACTTTTGTATTATACAAGTTAAGGGAGGGAAAAGTATATATATTTCACTATTGTGAAACGGGATTACATTTTCTGAAATGATATGAAGTCGGTTCCTTATTGTTTATACATTCTAAACTTGGGGATTTCTGAGCAACACTTAGTTGAGCATGAATGACGTTTCGTACATGTTCTACCAACAGCGAGAAAAAATAAATGTACCCGGCCACACTGCAATAACGATATCTAGATTTTGAACGTACAGTGGTGGTCTATTCCCCGAACCAACCTATTCGCCAGTCCCATGACCCTAATTCCCGGCCATCTAATTGGCTTAGATGGTTGGGGGTTAAGGTTAGGATAATATTCCATTCATATATATATTCATAACGTGAGCCAATCAGATTGCCTGGAATAGATTGTGGTATTCAGAACAGAACCTTTATAGAAAGCATGGCTTCTTGCAAATATAGCTAGCAATATGGCATTCTTGCAAATATGGCTAGCAATAAATTCGTGTTTTAGTCGTTTAAGATTATTTCACTTGTATCGCGACTTGTCCGTAGCAACTGCAGTTACCCTCATGCGGTTGCGTCTAGTGAATAGTAATAGCAGGCATAGGACAGTCGCACTATTTGCAGCGCCTTCCACATTCTGCACGTCAACTTGCAATATTACAGTCGCATACCAAGTGCAATATGCAACATATTTAACTGATCAACATTAAAAACGACCCATTTAGATCGTTTTCTGGTGCATGTATGCGTGAATAATGCGTGAATAATGCGTGTATTTGTGCAATTTGAGCTTCGTATTGACAATGTGTACATAATTCCGAACTATACTTACAAGGACTGCTAAACACCAAACGATCATTACAGAACGCATAATGCTGAAATGAGACAAGTACATTAATATAATACAATATTAACGCAAACAGTGTTGGTTTTTACAATATTAATCAATGCTCTATGAAAGTGTTCCAACATTTCAGAAATATCAAGTCCCGTCAAAAACTAAATCAATCGACATTATACGTCAGTAAAATGAGGATCAAATACGTGCGTTGTACAAGTACTAGTATATACAGAACCTCCAAGGATTCGAGAATATTAGATTTCTATCGACAGACACGCGAGTTCCGAGTTGTACATGTGTATTTCGCCAGGTAGCTAAATCAGCATCCTTGCAAAATTGCGTTATTCTAGTGTCACGGATATCATTGCATGTTATACAATGACACGTAAATAGAATGAAAGAAAAGGGAGGGGGGTGCGGGCGGAAATCATGCCCTAACCAATTTTTTTGGGCACCATTTATAAAATAAACAAATCCCTTTATATAACAATCGCTAAATATTTTGAGCACGTTACTTATCCCGAGGGGCGACAACAGGTTAAAAGGCTCAATTTGCACGTGCGGGCGTGAAGAACATCAGCACGTGGAAGCAACCTTTTTGCCCGTTCTTTCGGCTATCCCCTCTGCACAAAATAACTTGCTCAAAATATTTAGTGATCGCAACAAACAGTTTACATTTGTTAATTATTTTATATACCCATTCAACCAGAACATAACAATTGCAATGCTTAGTTTCAGTGTTCTAACCACGCTCGATTGGCTCTGACGGGTGCTGTCAATAACTGGGAAGTTGCAGTAGTCACGTGCGCAGTGAAACAATGACCAGCTAATGACGTAGATTACTGAACATTTCAATAATGATATGCACAGTTTACAATTGGCATGTAAAATGTAGCCAATATATTTACGTACCAACATGCAACAGTAAGTTAACTGCCTACCAAGATGTTCACGCAGTCTAAATAAACCATGGACATTTGTACCATTTCTACGTTGTCCGTCCAATTTCCTGCCTGCATTCCTGATCGTTAAGGAAAGGTCGAGCAAAAATTAAGATAAATATCTGGCGTTACTCATGCAACACAACCACTTTGGACAACATCAACCTACGTTATTTGTGGTTACATCATCAGCTGTTATACCAAGTAATTCGTTTGTCAAATACATCAACTAACCATGTGGTGCGTATTTCAAACAACGGTCCCGTCCCGATACGGAGCGGCTTGGCTTCACCACCACGCTACAGTATCATACGTGATTTTACAATCATATTTTCTATTATTTAAAGTAGTAGTGCATACTATCAAGTGGGTATTGGTATTGTCTGTGGTCAGAGTCACTTCTGTGAATCAACTTACCAAGGGTATGGGTACAACTCTTCGCCTCACTGCTGACCGCCGACTGCCGATGCGTGGAAGAAGCCAAGTTTATATACACCCGTAACGTGGGGCTCATGCTGCACGTGCACGGGGCTCTGAGGTGTGAATCTGCATACATTGGACCCACCTATTGTAATCAAATTATCATGTGGTCTGGTATGAAATGCATTGATACCCCTATTAAAATACTATTTGGTAGATTATCAGAACAGAACAGAACTTTATTGCGCTCAGGCTGTTCAATCTCAGTAAATACATTTATGGAATGAAAAAGAAATAGAAAAAAAAATACCAACAAAACAAACACACTCAATGTCGAGAGGAAGTAGTCTACAGGCAGTTTATTGTATATTTCAGTGAAAACGAACCCAAACTCTACGTCATAACTTTGACGGGGGAAAAACGTGCAAATTGGCGTTCTCTTATATATGGTAACAAGACTCTGACGGTTTCAGAGTGTTTATCTAAACCAAAACATTGGTTGTTGTATAGAATAACTTTTAAAACAAAGACAACTCCACAAATTTACTTCTTGAAGAAGTTCTATATAAACTCTGTTTGGGTTTGGGTTAATTTTCACTGAAATACAAAAAGAAACTGCCCTTAGTGGCTTGTGTGTGATTAGTGAACTAAGTAAAAAACATGGGCTCTATTTAAATGAATAGGATTATTTTATTGTAATCACGTTTACCTGCGGAATCTGGCCGTTGGAGGACATATAGCTTATACACACATAAAGAATATATCATATCTGTGGCCTACAGAACATGGGTGATGAATTACATTTCATATTTGAATATCTGTAGTTTAATTGAGACTAAAAGAGAAATATATCTTCAGAAATACATTCACACCTATCATAACCTTTTATAAAGTTGGGCAACATTTCCCCACAATTGTTATCTAAAGGCCTGTCGTGTGTTAGAAAACTATACTAGAAATGTATACAACATATTTGTACATTACATTAATTTGCTGCTTCTTGTGTCAATCCATTAATGAAAATGTCTAAATGTGTATATCCATTTCTGATGATTGATTTTAAAATTGTTAAATAAAATATATCCATTTACCACTTTGAGTAGTTTATGACGAATAAGGATTTATTGATGAGTAGTCTTAATCAATCACATCAAATTCAATCTTATTTTAATGCATTCACTTAACGACCGTCAATACAATAATTATGGACAGGATTTTGCTATTCTTCGGCTTGGTAGGTAATGCGAGTTCACACACCAGTGACCACGTATTAATACAGCAATAGTGTGATAAGAGTGTTTAAGGATGTAGGTAATATTTAACAATAATACTATAAGTGGAACTAAAGTACATACTTTTATAGAAATAACGACGGGTTTAATTCTGTTTATGGTTGCATAGCTTAACTAGATCAGGCGCGGACAAAATAGAGGTTAATTTATGTTCGTGCGCAGAAAAACACATTTTATGTGGGTGGTTTTATTCGGCCCAAGTGTACACAGTCTGGATGTGTTATAATGAAGGCAATAGTACATGTATGAAACCAAAACATGTCTCTGTCACATATTCCCAAAGAACTAATTTACTTGTGGGTAGGGTATGTTCTGGATTCATTGTTCGTCACAACCGCCTGTGATATTATGCACGCGGATGTATTTGAGCGAGCCAACATGTGTTCACCTCACGACTTTGACGGGTATGTGGTCAGTTCCGTGTACTTGCTGTGGTCAAAGACAGACATGGATTTGGTCAATGAGTGTGCCGCAGATTGTTATCGAGACCAGAGATGTCAGGCGTTCTTCTACAACAGACTGACCCTCGTATGTCAAGGACATTCCAACTCTTCGATGTCCATTGCTGATGCTGTTGCTGAAGATGGCTGGGTTCACTATCTTTATTGTCTTCAGACCGGTAATTAATTAGTTCTCTGCCTTACAACTATTAACTTCGGAGTCAAAGGTTCCAGGTTCAAATCCCGCCCCGGGGAATCGGCATCAATGTTCGCGAAAGTTACCTTTCTGACGTGATAGGATGCGCTGTCTGTAGAGTGGCAATGCAGTTATCATACTTGGTCTTGTCAGTACCAGCCGTTGCTAGCATGTTTACTGCAACATTCAGCGCTAGGGATGTTGCGGGTTTCCTCCTGCCTTAAGCCTTGATATAAGTGAAAGGATATTGAAAGCGGCTCTAAACTATTAATTAGAACACTATTATAATGTTCAGTACGTGGGCAATAACTGCGGAGAATGTATAAATAGTGGTTCCCATATATGAGGTATCACTTATAAAAATAATAATGTAGCGTTTGGCGCTTCGAGCAGTCAATAGCATGCTGTCATGCCACAGCGAAAAATGTTAGGTGTCCTCTTAGGTGTCCGGGCCAGGACACGTAATGTGATTGCTCAAAAATACACCAGGACACCCGAGGTGACAGTGTCCTACCTGGATCCTGTCAGATCCTGTGAGGATCCTGGAACAGGACACCTAACTATGTTTGCTGTGTGCGCTGTATAAATGGAATATTTATGTATTTAAACGTGAAGCTAAATCTTCTAGGATATTTAGATTTCAAATTGTGAAACGATCACCAAGCGATGCATTGCCATTAAGTCATACAGCGGCGTATATGTGTTATTTGACTTCACATAACTGTATGAAGTGCAAGGTATCTCATTGGCTGTTTCTAAGAATTATATTCCTATGCCATGGTAAATAATATAATCTTGTTTTCGTCTTGTCATATCAAACGTAGTATTATACGTAGATAACATAAATACAAACAAAATAGATAACATATTGTCCGGCAATAATTGTATCAAAATACACTCGGGTGAGATTCTCAATATACATTCGGATGATACCCAGTACATATGCCAGCTATTATATAATGTTGTCGGTGTTAGTAACAGACCAACATTCTTGGTAAACCGGTAGAAACTTCTATAACATCTCAACGACCGTAAATGATTTACTTTACTTTAATATCTAGAAGACCTACACGTACCTTAAAGTATTTTATATTTTTATTTACGGTCTAGGAAAACCTACCTTAATTTTCTTTTCATTTAAAGGCATTCAATCACTGTTTCTTGACATAGTTCATGGTCAAACGTATTAGTACCTGAAAGTAATTCCACTTGATTTGTCTACACCTACCTTAAAAATCATTTCCGGTCGATTTTCAATTAAGGTCAGATGAATGCTCCGTCGTGTTAAATGCTATTTGAAACCATATCCACCACTTTACATATCAGTTATAAATAAGACTACTAAACGAGCTTCCGTGCGATACATTTTTATGAAACGAGTCTTGAACGAGAGATTTTGGCATGTGAAAACCCGTACACCCCGGAAAGTACGCTGGCAACTAATAATTACACTAGGTAGATAACTCGGAACAGTTATGACATGAGTGATATTTCACCGGTTGTGTAATTATAATAAACAATCATCTGATATACACCAGATTGCACAGACGCACGCCAGTATGGGCGTGACGACGGTATCTACGCTGTGGCGCCCTCTGACGGACTGGGGGGCCATTCGAGTCTTCTGTGACATGCGCACTGACGGAGGTGGCTGGCTGGTAAGACGTACATGCAATCCCATTTTTAAAGCCCTCATTTAGATGATGTGATATTCAACTCACTCGGTTCGTGGCTGATATTATATCGAGACAAAATGCGTAAACAGTGCGAAAAATGAATACATATGCATTTTCAATATGTGGTGGGGTTTTTCTCCAATAAATATATGCACTGTTAGAATA
The DNA here is from genome assembly GCA_032361225.1 of Lepetodrilus schrolli. NCBI lineage: Eukaryota > Metazoa > Mollusca > Gastropoda > Lepetellida > Lepetodrilidae > Lepetodrilus > Lepetodrilus schrolli. Next base: position 1,322 of record JAUTBT010000784.1, on the reverse strand, counting down.
GAAATACAGTACGGTATACCTATATCAGCTGTTGTATATTAAAGTTCAGTTTTGTCCTGAACTATTATAAAGTTAAAACGTCCTCATACTTTACCTATAATAGATATGGATCGACCGTACTCTATAACTGAAATGCATACAAAACGGGTTTGTTTACATATTTTATGGTCAAACGTATTTTTACATCGGATTTCAATATTTTCATATGTTATTAGTTTTTAATATTTATAGATTTATGTAGCTTCATTGGTACCAGTATTCGTGAAAGTAAATTTTGACCGTGCTCTATGATTAGAGTTATCTACCTTCGTCTATTATACTATAGAAAATTGAGATATTACAGTACATTACCAACTGATTATTCTGGTTTTACCGGACAAGTAAACTGCAATGGAATTGTACTAATCCTACAGCGGTGACAAGATACTTGGAGGTACTAAAGCGATTATATGTATGCTAAGTGCATGTAATTTACATTTTAAACTCCAATTCGGTTCAAAACGACAGCTAAATCTTCGATTTATATGCCTTTAAATATATTAACCTATGTATTACTAAGTGGAGCATTATATTATTCGCATCTGAACAAGTGTAGGCAGTTTATTTTTTAAACCCGTGATGTACAATTTCCGTTCCTACACAACAATACTAGTTACGTGTTCTCTTCAGACAGGATCCTGGTAGGACACTTTTTCCTCGGGTGTCCTGGTTTATTTAATTATGAGCTTCCAGGTGTCCTCATTGCTGTCCTAATTGGCGACGTTACAGGTTTTCCAAAGACGGACAGATGGATCCGAGGACTTCACTCGTGGATGGGCTGATTATAAAGCTGGATTTGGATTTATGTGGAACGAGTTCTGGTTGGGTAAGTTCATGAAAACAATAACAATTTGGTCTTTGAAGCTGTAAGTAAACATTCACTTTCAATCTGTTTCATGTGGCATCACAATTATAGAAACTCTGATCAAAATCAATAAAATCTTAAAAAAAATTCAATAGCCATATATACATTTGTAGTGCAATGGTAGAACGTTGGACCGGAGCCAAAGGTTCCAGGATCAATCCCGCCCTTGTAGCTCGACATCAATGTTCGCGAAAGTTACCTTTCTGACGAGATATTGATAGGATGCGCTGTTTGTAGAGTGGCAATGCAGTCATACTTGGTCTTGTCAGTACCAGCCGGTGTTCCCAGTGTTACTGTAACATTCAGCGCTACGGATGTTGCGGGTTTTCTCCTGCCCTATATATATATATATATATGTTACAGTCAATGTCTAAAATCAGGCAATGTGTCAAATGTATTACATTTTCAGTGAATTTCA
>JAUTBT010000783.1:0-29403 GCA_032361225.1 Lepetodrilus schrolli | reverse complement strand
TCAATATCGCGTCAGAAAGGTAACTTTCGCGAACATTGATGCCGGGCCCCCGGGGCAGGATTTGAACCTGGAACCTTCGGCTCCGAAGTCCAACTGTTCTACCACCCGCCTACCGACCCCAGGACCACCGTTAAATTTGAACACAAAATAGTACTCAAAAAGGTTCATAATCTCCGGGCCAAGTATTTGCAAGGTCAGTAACTGCAAATTCAGGTCTGTAGTTTCTATTGTGTCTGACTGAGCACACCTGGCACTGACTTACTCCAGTAGAAGTCTGCACTTAGCTCTGTACTACTTGACATTGTATTACCATAATAACATCAGCAGTGATCAGTATTTCATCGATAATGATGTCGAGATATGAAATTCTTGAGAGTGGAATACATCCTGGTGCAGAATCAATCAAATTCTGTTTGATATGTTTATTCTGCTTGTAAAATAAGAAGCAGGAAGTCTTGTGAATACATGAACCAAAATAATGCAAACCATATGTAATGATTTAGTAAATACATTTAGGTGTACCATACTCTACTTATAAAATTATACTGTGCATGCCTTGCAACAAATTTAGGCTTCTATTAAATTGTCATGTTAGTACCTAATTATTATTATGAAATCTAAGTTACAGGTATCTTTAATGTGATTAATGACAAGTTATGACTTGATCGAGGTGATCATGTTGACACAAAAGTCACTAAGTGTCAAATAGTCAATCCATGTTATCTATCTGGCAACATGCCAAGCACTTTCTCAAACAAAATGCCAAGCACATTCTCAAACAAGATTTTGACATACATGTATATGTAAGTGGCCAGAGTATTCTACTAGGTAGAAAATGTGATCTACCCCATAAAGTCTGGAGAACATGTAATATATTATTGTATCATGGTAGTTATAAATAAAGAAATACCCATTCTTTAGCTCAGTCATTCCACCTTACAAATAATATGAAATTAATGTGGTAGTGCTATGAATATTCTCTTAACCATTTTAACTGTGGAATTAAATATGAAAAAAAATGTAGTAGTACTAGTATAAAATCTGTATAATAGCAGGGTGTGCATCCAGAGTATACAATGGAGGTGGGGGTCAACATTTAACTAGATAAACATTTATCAAGAATTTAACTAGTGTTTTTTAAAACTATAGTTTAACCAGTGTGTGCTCTTTGAATCCAGCACTGTGTAGGCTACACACAACCAAGCTTTATGTCAGGGTGTCCTATGATGAAGCATCAGATTGAGCTCACCCATATCACAACAGCTACTTGCAGCACTAATGGATAATACATTAGTGCTGCAAGTAGCTGTTGTGATAGTATCACAGTATGTCCATTCAGTCCAACACGTAGATAGTTGAAAGTCACAATGCCAATGTCATACAATCTTAATCGATATCAAGATAGGATTGTCACGTTACATTTACAACGCAACGATTACATGCAGTGAATTGATATCCAGTGCCTGCTCAGAATTCAATCAGAATTGATATTGATAGACTTCAGAAATCAATGCAAGAAGTCAACAGGGACCACTGGGTCGATATTAATGCATGTGTCCTAATGCGACAGCAACATTATCATAAGTGAATAGCAATGTAGGAAATTGAGACCTGTCCAACACATAGAAACTATAATTCCATTATGTTGAAGTTCCATAGTTGTTTCGAATAACATCTTACGGTGAAGAAAGAAATCATACATTAATTGATTTAACAGATTGTTTGGAGTGGTTAATAACCGTTTTCAAAATTATTTCACCCATATCACGGCTGGCTTTGGTCAATACATATGGTGCTAAAAAAATATAGCATAGTGGCAGTGCTACATTTTTCGGCTCAGGTTGAACTGCAAGATTCATCAACAACCAAGTGGAATGTATTACCAATATCTGTGTGTTGTCAGGTTTATCAGCTGCCTATACTCAGGACTCAAAGTAAACATTTTTCCAATGAGCCATTTGGCTCCTGCAGATCCAGAAACACTTAAAATAAGTGAAATATGTGTCGCCAAATGCAAAATTAGGTCGCCATGGCTCCCAAATTAGTCGCTAAATTGAGCCATGATACTCATGATACTATTACTTGTGTACATATAATGTGTGTTGAACTTAAATTTATTATTAATAATTAAGGTACAATATCACTTCATTTCTCAAAAATACTTAACCTGTCCACAAAAACATTAATTCGTGGACTAAAGCAACAACACTACAAGTACTTGTGACATACAACCAATTTGCTTCTGAATACAAGATTTTAATGAGATCCAATAGTCACAATTTACTAATCTTTCCAGCCATTTAAAGGCTTACAATCACAGTTTTGTTTACGTATTTTTGGTCAAACATATTTTTACATAAATGCAAAACAAAAAGCGAAATCTGCATACGTCCATTATCGTAAATATACTTTGAATTTATTACTCATATTTGGTCAATTGCTGCCATCAAAATCTGTGATTGTATGCATTTAAAGTAACTATCATATAAATACTTGATATTTAATATTAAAAGTACCAACAACTTTTAAGCAGTGTTACTATTTGTTAGGCATGCAATCAGTTTATAGCTTACAAACATCTTAGTAAGATGGTTGGCAGCATGTACATACAACTACAAGGACGCCATGTCAGATAGTAAAGGGGGCCAACACGACATTTAGCTAGCTGAATTAGGATGCCAGACGATGACTACTTACCCAGACGGTGAGAACAAGTCAGACTCAGACTCCACCTCGTATTCCTCCCCAGCCCCCTCATCCACAGCGGCTGCCGCTTTCTCGCTGGTGCCCCTGGCCTTGCACGGAGCACCGTCAGCCTTCGGCCGATGTTCATGAATCACCTGTTCAACCTTTGACCCCTTCTTGTAGTAGACTGTGCCAGACACCAAAGTCCTGTCGGAGACTTTCTTCAAGTTACCTACTTCTACATTTAGAGTTGTCATGGCTGTTAGACTTTGTGGAACCTGATGCTTGTGTGTTACTGTTGGAGGCAATAAAGATTTCTTTGGCGAACTTGATTTGGCATGGGAAATAATAATGCTGTAATTGTTTGGCTTTGTATCACCATCTTTCATACTGTCCGAGTCTGTATCGCTGACATCAACGTAGGGTTTTGTTGGCGTATAGTTCAAATTTCTAACTTTGTTCAGTTCAGCAAAAGTATGTTCCTTCAGAGTCTTGTCGTCAGGGGCTTGCGCAATAGGTGGTTTCTTGGAAGTAATTCCATCACTATTTACGTTTTCATCATTTTCATTTTTCAAATGGATATCAAGCTCCAGAGCCACTTTCTCAGTTTTTGCTTTTAACTTTTTAGGTGAACCAATTTTGTTAGTAGCCTGGTCAAATTTCTCTTTCATAGCAGCACTCTGAGGTCTCATGAATGAATTTAGCTGCAATGCACCATTGTTTGAATTCCCACTTGTATTCCACATTGCATAAGTGCAAGGGGTTTTCTTTAATATTGGCGATTGTATATCATCTGCTATTTCTTTAGCACTAACAGGTCGTGCATATGGATTTTCATTGGTTTTAATTGGCTGGCTTCTCGAAGACTGGACATTCTGGGCACACGAAGAACCTGACCGCACCGGGGAGTGACTGGGGTGTCTGCTGCGGCTAGTACTAGTAGTAAATGAGCTGGTGGGAGTCTGACTGGTGACCCTCTTATTGGGATGTCTCGGTGGTGGAGAGCTGTCCTTTCTCTCCTTCCGTAAAGATATCAAATTGGCTTGGTTGAAGAGGTGTACTGGCTGTGTGATAGTGGAGTTGTATTTTAGAATGGGTTTCTGCGCCTGCTTCCGCAAGGGCAGCTGCTTGCGGAGAGACAACTCCTCCAGGCTTGCTGTTAGCTTGCCTAGATTCAGCTCGTTGTCACCCATTGAATATATATATGTTGACCTACAGGTAGATCTTGGTGTCAACTAACAATCATTTTGGGGGGATGCTTGTTCAAAATATGACTCTGAAATGTGAATTAAGAACATATTTCAGGCCTCAATGTTAGGACATCAATTGTTTTATTAAAAAGCATATTAAAAAGCATATTAAAAAGCATATTATGCTTCCTGATGGAAGAAGCAAACGACAAATGAGAATAAGATCGTTTTGACAGTCTGTGTTCGGACGAGTTCGTCAGCACACAGAACAACATCAAGTTATCTGCCCATATGCGCGAGTTGGGCTGCACCCATGATTGTGGATGAGTCAACACGTCTGGGTTCCAAGTGGTTCCATTTCATTAAATGGAACCATTGAGAATCCCGATGAAATGGACTGTTTACGGATATCTTTTACATTTGATTGTCATATTCATGGCCTAGTTCTGCATTTTTCTACCATTATTTGAACTTCATGGCACCGAAAAGTGTTTGACAGTTTTGGTTCAGGTCTGTTCCGTGAATAGACCTTTTTTTCTTTTCGTATACCGAGTACCGGTGTGCAGCCCTATCTGGTATATATGCAAATATACATGGATATTTCTTTAAAATGAGTAAGTCAAAGGACTGTTATCAGAACACGTTCAGATTGAGACCAGGCCACCTGAGACCTGGAGAATGAACATCTAGACAGTTAATGGGTTTGTAACACACAACATTGCTTCCCTGGCCGATTTGTGTTTCTTGCACTTCACTAAAAAGATCTAAATATTTCACCACTTGTAAAACCTCACCAAACATCACAGCCAATGGCACTATTCCGACATGTTTAACCATAACATACAAGTTTACCGTTTTCCCTCCATTAAAAGTATGTTTTCCATATGAGTTCACTCCATGCCTGCTCATTGGGTATTTTTTCCTTGAATTACATGCACTTGAAAAGCCAAATTAGTTCCAAAGCATACATTCGCCAATCAAATGATAGGCACTGTCAGTAGCTATATATCGTCTGTGGTGCCAATAGGAAACGTATAATTATTAAATAGGGTGAATATTACCAGATGCCAATAGGAAACGTAACATTATTAAACAGGGCCATGAAAATTACCAGAATGCAACGAGTTGCGTGCTATAACGGGGATGTTGCCAGTTTTGGAAAATAAATGGCAATATTCAATAACTGTTACCAAGCTTACCTTATACTTTTGTAGACTAACCGATATAACATGATAATGTAATTAAAGGACAAGCATATACAATGTAGACTATACGACATCTGTCACAGTTTGATCGACCCAGGCCATGCCGATATCTAATATAAAGTTATACGTACAAATAAAAATCGAAACCGTGCGAGTTGGAACATAGACTTTAGATAGAAGATACCAACCAATTCATTTCGTTCAGCGCCTGTGTGTGTTTTTTACATATAAAATTAGTCAAAATATTCCACAAACAAACCTATTTATCTTCTAAAAAGCATTTTATCCACACGAAACACCCTGGTTGACACCTTCCAACATTGATCTTCCATTGACTAACAACAGCAGACTGCTAAGAAACACAGAGGATGTAGGAATGTAGCCAATGGAGTATGCGCTTACAAATATATGTCCAATGAACAGCCCTTACGCATACGCCCATACTCCCGCCACGTAAGGGGCATGACTCTCACATTTAATACACAGCATGACCACCACAAACTAGAATTTGATCAGTGGGGGAAATCAATCGAGTTCATTTAATTTCAGTTTATTTAATTTGTGTTTTTACATTATTATTTGTATTTGTTAATTTAATTTGAACCCATACAAAATCAGCTGTAATAACAATTTTGCATTAATAACTTGAAAATATGAGGAAAATGCAGTGTACTCGATGTTTTAAGTATATTATTAGCGTGAATATCGCACGTACACAGTGGGCGTGGTGGCATGTCACGCCAATACTGAAACCATCGAATTCATACACTGTATTTTTTTCCTAAGATCTTACTCAGTTACTACTAAATTATATTTATAATCACATGATTATCATGATTATCGATATATAAAGACGTAGATCCGCTTTCAGTTGGAAGAAATACATTGAGTATGCATATATGCATATTAATTTCGCTTTTCTACCTAGCTCGTCTTATTTGACCATAAGTGTACAGAGACCAATCTGACCTGTGTTTGCCATCCTATGAAAACCGTGCAAGACGGTTCAAGTGTACAAACCGGTATGACGGACAGAGGACAATACGTCTTGACGTCACAGTGGTACAGGAAATTAAGTTTGTTCTCACTAATTGGCATACAATTAAATTTGCCCTGATGAATTTTAAAATAAATAAATAAATAAATAATAAATAAATAGTCCATTTATAAAGCGCAAGACTCCATGCTAATGCATGCTCGAAGCGCATACCAAATACCAAATAATATCTCCTAATTAGACACAACTGAATATATGCGTATTCGTTGTTTTCGTTGCCTGCCTCCCTTAATCATGATCATTGACTTTTTAACTGTGCTCCCAATTATTATACATGTGGAAATAGATTGTTAAATATTATACATAGTCACTTAAGACATAGATGTAGTAACCTAAACGCAGATTTTTGTTCTAGTAAATTTATCAGAAACCATGGAATGTCATTGCGTTCATGTCTATGAAAATAATCATCACTACTTTATTCAATGTCCAACATATGCCAGGTACAGACACGTTTGATTGTATTCAAGTATGTGGGGGCAACCTGATTTAAATGTTATTCTTTTTGTAGCGATGCTTTACAATTTAAACAAAATGACGCTTTTTTTTTTTAAACTGAACAATTTGTAAAGTAGTAGTGTGACCGTGGTTTGTTATTGTACAGATATGTATTTATGTATTTCTTGCTGTATATAACCACCCATATATCAAAGAAAAATTAGCACCCAATGTATTGTACCTTATTTACTTCTACTTGTTTGTATAAATGTTACCATATTTTTGCACAAACTATATTATTATAAAGATTGTAAATAAGGGGAGGACAGATAACTGATTCGGTTTTGTCTGATCCTGTGTCAATATAAAATACTGAACAAAAATATAAACTTCACAAGTGATATAAAGCCGTCTTCCAAGAGCATCCCAAAACAACGCTCTCTAGTTCCATGTCGTGAGACACATGCGTCCCAAGGAGGGACCAGTCTGCCGAAATCAGCTAAGCTGGAAGGCGACTGTCAAAGCATTAAACCCCACCACCACCACGCATCCCAAACATGCTCAATGCATTGGATTGAGGTCAGGCGAGCGTGAAGGCCAATCCATGGCGTTGATGCCTGCATTCTGAAGGTATGCACGAGTCGGGGCAGCGGTGTGAGGTCTCGCGTTGTCGTGTTGGAATGTAAGGCCCGGACCATGAGCATTGATGAATGGTACCAATTCTGGTGCCAGTATCTGGTCTCGATACTAAATGGCATTTAGGTTGCCCCTAACGATTATCAATCAGGAACACGCATTTCCACAAAAGGCGCCACTCACCATAACGCTGTCGCCGCCATAATGGTCCACTTACTGTACACAGCCTTGCGCGTAACGTTCACCGCCAAACTCTCATTCTTCCATCAGCAAAAGACAATGGATATCTTGATTCATCACTGAAAACAACTCTATTCCAGTCTCTTTGCACCCATCGCATGTGCCATCGATTCCAATTGAGACGTTGGCCTTGATGAGCAGCAGTCAAAATGGGTCCTTTGTACGGCCGTCGAGCTTTCAGACCCGCTGACCCGTATGGTTTATGCAGAAACCTGATTCCTGAAGTTCGTTTCTTGTTGTTGTTGCCGGCAGAAAACGATTCTGTAGGTCACGTAACCGAATGTGTCGATCGTCCGCCAGTGACGTCACACATGGTCTTCCTGGCCCCGAGATTACGAAACATTTCTGAGTACGATTTCATGCTCACCTCAAAGTTGTGTTCACAACTCCTCATATAAAATTTGTTTGAGTTTGAGCATGATATCGTACTCAAAAAGTTTCGTAATCTCGGGGCCTGGTCTTGGGCGATTGGTTGTTGCTCCAGTCAACTGCACACATGCATTGAGGTTGTAACCAGTAGAACTAGAAGTAAATCAACTAAAACTAAATCACATTTAGGGAAAGAACTTTCAAGTGTGAGGCAGCAACATTATGGAATGAACTACCAGCGATGTAAAAGCATACATCTCAAACATTATGGAATAGTGTAGGCCTACAAAATTCGGTTAAAACAATAAACTCAACACATTGGAATTTAGAAATGTTTTTTAAATCGTACTTATTTCCCAGCTACTAGCAAATAATCAAAATGAGTTGTTGTACGGCCTACTATTAGTGCCTTTTAATGTTAATTAATCTTTTTAAGAATAGCCTGTGTTTTGCATTTTGTGTTTTATGCATATAAAACTATGCCTATCTGTGATTGTCTGTCTGACTCTGGGTTATGTATGTAATTCTTTTATTTACAGTATTTTAATTTATTTAAATCACACTTATGTGCTGTCATGTATTGATCATAGTTATTCAATTTATAGTATGCTGTACTGTGATATGTTGCATTGCCAAATAAATCAAATATCTATATATTAGTATCGAGTGAAGATAAATCATGAATGTATGTTCCGATTGCCAATTTTAAAGTGGCTCTATTTTTGACGTACTGCGCCAACGTTTGCCACTTAGGTAGGAGCCCAGCTTAATTGAAAAGGTTGAGATTGCAGAGTTGCTTCCCTTTACCCGGAACTGAAGAAAAATATGAAACAAACTGGGAAATATTGTCATATGTACCGTTGTCAGTTGTATTATTGTGAAGTAGTATAATGGGACTGTAGTATGCTACACGTTGAAGTTGCACGAGGTAAATAACTTCGAAAGTCATGCTGATCTCCTAACTCGCAGATGAATACGTTCAGTTCAATACTGTCAACAGCTGGTCAAACTCGAATAGGAGTACTTCGCCAACTGTTCGATAGTGCATTTCTCATACACTTTAATTATCGACGTCTAAGTGTTCATAACTTCATAACATACAGTTTTGAGCTGCCCTGTGACCATAGTGACACAACAGTCCATACATATTATGAATCTTTTGGCAATGTGTTTCTAAATATACGCCTTATGTCACAGGTTGTAGTGTCCCCAATTCGTGGTAGTCCGGTTTTCGTACTACTTACTAAAACGCTACTTCAGCTTCCAAAACTCAAATAATCACACATGTCGGATATATTTGACATCTGACACTTTCACAATTATTTCTCGCAGAACTGGTAAAAATGTCATCGCCAAACATAAATATTCATTTCAAACAATGTGAAACATTAGTAAATGTAGCTGTGAGCTTAATGTACTTTTTAACTTGATGTAAAAATAATAATTGCAAATAAATAATTGTTGGGCGCCATTGTAACAGGGTATGGTCTTTTAGTTAGTGCCTGGGGCGTGGTAGTATTACCCCCATGCAACCCTCGTGTCTTCGGACGGTACAGCAATATACAAATTATAGATGAGGCAATTGATGAATGAGAAGATGTATTTATCTGTAAAATAGAAATGAGATGTCCTCAGATCCAATGATGAAATAGTAATGAGCACTGGATGGAGAGGGCAGGACAGGGAGCTCTTCATAGGTCTAGAGAGAACTCTTAGAGAAAAGGATTTTACTTGAAGAGTTATAGATAGAGATAAATAATTAGATAGATAGCTAGTATAATTAAGTAGAGAGATAATTAATAAGAGATAATGAAATAATGGAATTTTTTTTTTGTGTTTTTGTATTTTTATGTAATGAGGTTTGGGTGTTAAAACAGATACCCTGCTACATATACATGTAATAGGAAGGGATCTAGCAACTGTTGGTGCCAGTGGGTAAGACACTATATTCACTTGGGCTGTCATGATACGATTATGGCATCCATTGATGCCCTTGGGTAAGACACTTGCCTCACTTGGACCGCCGTGATATGACTGTCTCTGTCCTTCACAGCTGTTGCTGCAGCACCAGGATGCTATTGCCCCAGACCATCAGGACCCCCTGCACGAGCTGCTGGAGGACCTGGGCGAAGTCCCCAAGATAGACGAGCTGCTCGGTGAGTTCTGGAGGACGATGTCAGGCTTCTCATCTGAGGCTCCTGGTTAATACTTAGGCTGCTTATTAATTTGCTAATTATATCCTTATCATTAGGGATAAAATCTTTGGACTTTCTTGAGTGAGCCATTCAATTAGTGAGTTAGCCATTCAGTTGATATTGGAGAAAATTGGTTGATCAGGGAGCCAATCAGGTGATTGGCAGGCAAACCAATCGTTCAGCTGATCAAAGAGGCAGACGGTTAATTGGTCAGTGAGTTGTTATTGTGCCATTCAGTCAATGGCCCTCCTTTCTTCCTGTTGGCCTAATTCATTCATTGGTTCAACTTTTAAACATGTGTCATGGTACCCCTGTATTACCTCCCCTGCTGGAGGGACCAATAGATGACAGACAGAGCTGTGTCTGTCTAGTTCGGGACTTAAGACGTTCCACAAAGCAGTGACATTCAGGGTTCTCCTATGGGGCAGTGACATTCAAGGTTCTCTGCAGGCACGGAGTTGACCGGGGATGAAGCGACCAATGAGGATCTCCGCGCCCAGCTGTCCAAGGCCGAGATCTCCATGACACTGTCCAGCAAGTTTGACGTCGTCCACGACGACCAGGCTGATATGAAGACACTCATGATCAGGACAAAGAGGATGATAGTGGATGTGATTGCCTGCCAGCCCGGCGAGGACCTCATTCAGGTGTTGGACCTCCCTCCTAATGAAGCACAGGTAAGGATGTACCCGAGTAAATTATTGTTGAAAGTACTTATTTCTACAGATATTGTATACATAAATTGTACAGTAAACGTAATAGACATTCAGGATTTCAACTCATTTCACTCTCTATTGAGAGAATAATGGCTAAAGGACTGAAATAAATCAAGAAATAAAGTATTTTTTTAAAGAAAAAGCCCTTCATTTATATACCATTTTATTTATAACCATATTTTGTACTTAAATTGGTTGTCACTAATTATACGACCACGGATCATTTTCAATTTTCGTATTTTTCTAATAATTCAAACAGCTACAAATTTAATTATTTTCTCCTGTTTGAAGTATTAGGGTAATTACAGTATTTATTTTTGGAGTATTTGTGGTCTAATATTTGGATTGTTTTCACCTCTACAGGAGGAATACCACCAGGGTCTGGTCAAGAAGAGGGACATCATTGACAAGAAGGTCTCCGAGAACAAGGACAGGACTAAGCTGGTTAGGAACACCTCGATACTGGGAGACACCAGGTCAGTCCTCAACATTTAAATGTCTTAAATGAATCCTTACACTCTTTTCCTTATGTCCTATAGACATACTGCCCAGTGGTCGTGAGTAGTCCAGGCACGTAGACCCACTCACTGACTGACTTCTGAGATGTGGACAATCTGAAACTATCCTCCACCATTGATGCCATCATTGAAGGTTACATGTTCTGTTCGCAGGTTACCGTTGGAGAGCATGAAGACGAAGATCAGGAAGAATCTGCAGACGCTGGAGATTGCAGGAATGGTGTCCAAGAAGAACAGATACCAGGAGCTTATCAACTCTATTGTAAAGGTGAGTCGGACACTACTTCGTGAAGTTAGTAGTCCTTTATTGGAGATTTAGGTCCTCGTGAAGTTAGTAGTCCCTGATTGGAGATTTAGGTCATATTATCCACAGCATACTCTGGATATGACATTACAATTTTCCAACACTTTCTGGGTCTCCTGCGCACTGTAGGAAATCTGATGTTATGTTCTATTTGTAGGATATCCGTAACCAGCGGCGTTATCGTAACAACAGGAAGCAGGAACTGATGCGTCTGCGGACAACGTGCAAGAGTCTAGCAAACAAACGGTCCTTCTACGAGTCTCAGATCGATTACTACAACCAGTATGTCAAGACATGTCTCGCTAACCTGCAGCAGAAAGCAAAGTAAGCTGACACTAGTTGTTCACATACTGAACTAGATACTGAACCAGACTGACAATATTATTTGATAATGTAAATAACTTGTAAATATTTTATTATTGAAAATTTGGGGAAAGTTAATTGTGCTATTTGAAAATGACTGGCCTGGCAGCCTGGAGGGTATGAACCTCATGCATTGCTGTGTATTGCTACAGTATAAAACTAACTTGTTGCCGTGTATTGCTATATAACACTGTTACTGGTGGCCTTCAGGAAGCACAAGAAGCAGGGTCTGTTCAGGAAGCAGGCAGACGGCCAGAAGGTCGGGGGTTCTATCACCTACAGTGCCGCTCGCCTTTACGAAAAGGGAGTCGTTCTGGAGATACAGGGTCTTCCACAGAACCAGTAAGTTACTGACTTTAATGATGTAAACTTGATTTATTTTTCTAATATTTTAACAGTTCATGCAGAAACTGAAAACTGAAAATTGGCATAAATATAAACCATGTAACCATGCTCAGAATTGTGGATGTTCAATTTGTATAGTTATACAGAAATGATCGATTTATAATCGTTCATACTTAATGCTTGTAACAGGCGACTGCTGTACTCATTTCTATGGAAGTGCTGGATGACAGTAAACTTTCTAGTAACCAGATTAAACGTGTTCTTTCAGATTCAAGAATGTTCTGTTTGAGATTGGTTCGACGAATGATCCTGGCGTATTTGAAGTCAATGCTAAGTTCATGGGAGTTCCAATGGACAAGGTGGAACTTGTGTTCCAGGTGAGTGGTTGACACACTGGAGTGTTTATATGTGGAGGAGAACCTGCTACAACCAGCATGAAGACATTACAGTTATTGTTATGTCTGGGGCTTTTTCAGGACTTGCTTCAGTATGAAGGCCCTGGCCCCGAAAATATCTTGAAAGTGGCGTTAATGCCCCAAACAACCAACTGTTTCTTTCACTGCAGTACAGTGTTCGGAAGACAGACACCTTTCTCAAAGGAACAACCCACACACTGTCCAGAAACTGTGGGTTCTGTACTCTGTACTTGCTGGCGAGGTGGTGCAGACTGCACAGTGTCTAGTACAGGGATGTCACACATCTAAGGACACTCTTTGCCGCCATCTTGCTTGTGTGAGACGTGTGCGAGTCGTTCCTTTCACTCGGTACAGTGACGTACATATCTGTCCAAGAACACTTTGCACAGTTGAAAGGAACGGACCCATTGTAATAAATGTGTGGCAATATCATTGTCGTCATGGTGATGTGTCTGATGTTTCAGGACCTGCTTCAGCTTCAGTATGAAGGCGTGGCTGTCATGGTGATGTTCAACAAAGCCAAGATCAACGTCAACCTCCTCATCTTCCTCATCAACAGGAAGTTCTATGGAAAGCAGCTGGGGAAATAGAAGTACCATAAAATCTATATCTGTACCTAGACCTTAATGTGGATGTCATCCTGAGAAGAATAATGTTCCATGAGCATAGTCCTCGACATTACACACTCCTCAGACATTACCAAGAACATGAACAGAAACAATAATGTCATTTATTATGATGGTCAATAGTCATCATAATTGTATGTATCCAAAGCAGGCTTTGATTATGTCACTATACGATAGTCTTTCTTAATAAGATGTTCAAGGTTTATATTTTAGCTCAGCAGGGAATACAGATACCAATGGCAACTATTTCATTGAGTCACTTAGGGAACCAATTGACAGAGGTTTCACCTGGATCTCATCGACGTAAACAGCAAAAGATGTTTTGATACAAGAATTGCATATTTTGTTCACATGCAAGCATTTTCCATACATTTCTGTTCTGTCTTTTGTTCTTTCTTTCCTATCTTTCTATTTCATTGCTTCTCATAGAGCATTGTGAACAAAATCAGAAATGGAGAATGTAGCATGCTTACTGTCAATGTGTTTTTGTGTATTCAGAATAACATCCATACCATGGATAATGCATTTCAATGCATCATTTATATTTTGGTTCCTGTATTTTATTTGCATCAAATTCAAACTTTCCCTCGGCCGATTTATATGAGTTTTGTTATCTTAAACTCGACAAGAGAATGGATCTTGCCAGATTGTTATTCATAGCAAAGCTGGAATATGTTTAAGTCATTTTAAATGTACATTGAAAAATGAAGTGTTTTATTGATGTTTTATGCTTCTTGACAAAACTGTAGTGCTTAAACGGACTTGTTTTAGACCCATTCCCTTCATGGGACCATGTTTTACAAATGCTGCTTTTTCTGATCTATGATATATATATATTTTTGTATATGTTATATATATAACTGAGACACTGTACAGATGGACCAAGTATGATTTCTGATGTTTGTTACTGCCGCTATTCGCTTGCAGTCTTCATACCTAGGCATAATGTTTCTGTTTTTTAGATCTGCTTTATTCCAATACATTTCAAATCTTCTTCCTAGGAAGTCCCACAGACACAACCCCTTGTTTATCACTATGCAAATATTTCATATCTTGCCAGGGAAAAGCCAGTGAATATCTTTTCGAAATTTGCATAATATTTCATAATTGAATCCACTAATTTTACATTTCAAAACACAATGCTGAACATTAGAAAGATTTTACCACACGTATTTATACTCTGAAGTCAATTTATTTATGCAGCTGCAGGTTTAGAGGAAAATTCCTCGTTATTTAACTGTAAATAAGTACACATGGTGCTATTAGTTTAGATCGGGGTTATAAATATCCCGCCAATCGGGGGGGTCTCTCTATACAAAGCTGTGATGAGTTTAAAAATGACACCAGTGAAGTCTCTGTTGAGATACGAGACAAACACATGCTATTATCTGGTTAGTTATTTCTGGGAAATTCATGACCAAGATGTCGTGGACTGGCCACAGCTTTGTGATACTAGGGAGCAACTTTTGTGTATTGCAGCTATTTAACCACAAATGTTGTAACCTCACCATAACTGCCTTGTACGTTTGTACATTGACATCATGCTTTGCATTGACTTGGCACTAGATTCAGAAAGCAATTTTAAACTGACGTGCACCAATAGCTACCATTAACTTTGTGAAGAATCTCTATACATCTCAGTAGTCCTGCTTAGGCTAGCAAGTTTCTTAAAGCTTTCAAGATCTCCAAAATAACCAATGACTTTGAACAATACCACTATTGCCTGGAACTGTTAAGGAACTTTAAACTATAGTTTCGGTAAAATGTTACACTTCTGGTTAACCTGTCGGTCTTCACAGACGTTGAAGTTAACAAATGTCAACATTTCATGCTATATGAGACATACATTCAGATATCTTGTACACTACCATGGAAAAATAATTTCTTTTTAATTAATACATTTCCAGAGCAAATAGGGAGGTATTGTGTGAAGAGTTTGGGTACAATTCAATATTCTAGATGGAACGATGGCCATGGTTTCAGAATGTACTCAGACATGGCTGCGAGACTGAGGTCTACATCGGGTGCCGACTACACTGCTTTTATAGCCTCCTCCTGGGCAGATTTTAGATGATTGTTTTATATAATCATGTCCCAATGTTGTTTCATTAAAATAAAAATATTATGAAACTTTCAAATAGTGTTTGATGTTACTATTACCTACTCATAAAATGTTGATGTATTGATGCGTCGATTCGTGAAAAAGAACGTCCGAGCCCCATTTGGCGGCTGTATTTCGAGTAGATGTATGGAATATAGAAGGTGTCTACACTAAGAAATACAGTACTGCTATCAATTAAGGGAAAGAACTTGTAGTAAAACAAAAGAACAAATCATGTTTTTGATAAATGTATATTGAGTCTAAATGAGTATGTGTAATAATGTTTGCTTCATTTGGCTGATAAAGACAAAAATAACTAACATATCACAGAAACCTGGATCCTATCTCTAGGAGGAAAGGCTAAATTACATAATAATTAAAATAAAAATGCAGTAGTAATGATCGTAAACAAACGAGGCATGCACTTTACAGACACGATCAACACCAGCACAGTATATACATAGGGATGGGAGTTTCCAGCAGAATAGAGATAAAGATTAATTACTCTCATCCTGCATACTCTGAACTACCAAAGTAAAACAGTTGCAGGTTCTTGGTCTTTTATATCTCAAGTTTGCTTTGGTAGACTCGATTCTCTTGCCTACCAGCTGTACATATATAATGATTACAAATGTTACAACATTAACTACAAGCAGTCCCTATGTGTATACATAGACATGTAAATATATTTACAGTAAAACAATAATGCACTATTAGAACTCCATGCAATTGAACACATTTACAATATTCACTACTAAAAGTCACAATAATGCTGATAAATGTCTTGGCATATGATGGCAGGCAAGGACATGAAAATAGTAATGCTGATAATTTTGGACTGCTACCTAATAATGATAATGAAAATGTGACAATTAAATATAAACTTGAACTTGAATCTTAAAGGCATACAATCACGGTTTGTTGATATATTTCATGGTCAAATGTATTTTATCTGAAAGCATGTACATTTCATTGTCTACACAAGTATATTGGGCAACACGCTACATTTTTCACATGTCCCACTGGTTTTCAAGATTTTGATAATTTATAATACGTGGAGATATAAAAAATAAAAAAATATGAAAATATTGAAAACCAGTGTAGCTTGTTGCCCAAAATACTTGTGTAGACAAATCAAATGTACATACTTTAAAATATGTAAAAAAACAAAAACATGAAATACAATTGTACTGAAAGAAAAAATATTTTTGACCTAGGAATGGAAGGAAGCACTGACGATCATAGTTCCTATTCAAGAAAACATATTCAAAAGATAATGTTGAAACAATAAATGATACAAAATAGCACATACCGTACATACAAAAATTACACAAATCATAACTTTACAATGCCTCTCAACGGTGTTAGTCATAGAATTACATCCATAGAACAATGTATGTCAAGTGAATGTACTTTGCAGTTGTAGCTATGAACTAGTTCAAAACAAACATAAATACCTGTATGCCTTTAACTACTAAATATGCATAAGTCAGTTCACTTTTCATTTTTATTCTGAAAACCATAATTTCTCATAGAAATACATCAGAAGTACAACAGGCTCTCAGATTCGCAAACTTCTTTTGATAACCTTAATACTACGTGCACTCTGGTAGAGTACTACTACACTGGTCCCCCTCATCTGACATCACCGAGATAAATAACATCTGACTTCAGTCTGGTTTCACGAGCAATGCAAGGTAGTATTGTTGTCAACAGTTCAAGTGTTATTTATTTAATTGATTTGTTGCTTAACTTTGCTGCAGGAATAGTTCACACTATTTAAAATATACATTGTATTACACTAAATAGTTGTCATGAAAATACTCTCTCACATTCCATTGTGTGACAATTGTTATTTATGATTAAAAAAAGTAAGCACTTTAATTAGACTGCACTCAAAGCTCATTTCAATGAATTTCAATAAACTAATCTGCTAAATCTCGGCATCCTCTAATTAACGATACAGTACTTATTTGACGTTTTCTGTAACTTATACTTGTTCTGGTATTTAATCGGATGTAGTTTGTATACTCTTAAGACACGTTGGCATTGTAGACCGTGAAATGAAGGCACTTGCAGTGTTTGCATTAATATCAAGATGTACAGAATGTCGGAGTTCTAGTCCTCATCGTCCTCTTCATCAGATTGGTCCTGCGAGCTGTCGTCCGATCTGGACGTGTTATCATCCTCTGTGAAACTCACAGTCTTCATCTTGTGTTCTGCCTCTTCTGTGCCGGAACTCTCCGCCGGGCTGTGCTGTGTGTGTGAGGGATGATGGGCTTGCTGGGAGTGTGACGTGTGCATTCTGAACTCGTGACTCGACTTCTGCTTGTCCGACATCTTGTTGTGGTGTTTCCGTCGACGTGGCAACTTCCACGCATTCCAGATGCGGATTGTCTGGTCCCACGAACAGGACACATACTGGAAGCAAATGATGGTACACGTACAAAATAACAGTGAAGTGAAGTTACACATGATACAAAGTAAAATAAGTGAAGTTACACATGATACAAAGTAAAATAAGTGAAGTTACACATGATACAAAGTAAAATAAGTGAATGTGCACATGATACAAGCAAGGTAGATTAGCATTAGCCAAACATGCTGTTAGTTTGGATTCCTTATCTGAAATTAGCATTAATTTAATATTCCCATGTGAAAAAGTGCAATGTGTACATAAGACATAATTATATGCTAATCTCACCAACATCACTTTATCAGAAAAAAAATCTAATCACCTGGTGTTTAATGTTACATCAAGTTGATTCCCTTGATCAAAGTCTGTTATTGAAATTATGTACGCACAGAAGATGATGACTCATTTATTAATATCTCAGGTGCAATTTTGGCCACATATATAATTTCTATCTCACCTGAGATCTCTCGGGAACGTGAAGAATGCTCCGAACTGCGTCCGAGTGACCGATGTTACTCTGAACAAGGCGGTACGTCTCGGATTCATACACTCTGCAAGCACACATGTGAGTATCATATATGTGAGTATCTTTATACATGCGAGTATCTATATACATGTGAATATCTTTAAATATGTGAACATCTTTATACATGTGAGTATCTATATACTAGTATGTGTTTCTTTATACATGTGAGTATCGTTTTACATGTGAATATCATTATCATGTGAGTATCTTTTTACATGTGAGTATCTATATATATATGTCGGTATCTTTATACATGTGAATCTTTATATAAGTGAGTATCTCTATATGTGAGTATCTTTATACAGGTGAGTATCTTTTTACATGTGAATATATTTATATATGTGAGTATCTTTATACAAGACGTAGTGATTATCTTAACTGAAACTTGTACCATGCAATGAACTGTTAGATTAGTCATTCTTCTGTTGAGGAAATAGAATGACAGGGCTACAAGATAAAAGAGGACTGGGCAACAAGATACAGGATGACTGGGTGACCAACCTGATGCTGTTCTGTACCCCTGCAACAATGGCGCCATGAATCTTGTCTATACACAGACAGTTGACAACTCCTTGCACGGACAGGATTGTCTCGCATTCATTCATACCACGGCCAGACTACAATAGGAAAAACTTCATATATAAAAAACTTCATATATAAAATATATACTGTAAATATACTCACTGTTGTTATTATTATTATTATTATTATTATTATTATTATTAATCAACTGGCCAGATTTGGCTCCAATATACATTTTAATAAAAGTATTCAGCTAAAAGAGCCATAGTTTGAACTGACAATATCTAAAAAGAATCGTATATATTTCAATTAAACATGATTTTTTAATATGAAAATAATGTTATTATACACAAGTAATCAGTAATCATGATTAGTATGGTGCCATGATTAATACAGTCAGGTTATTGGTTAAGTTTGTACCCAGATTCTGACAGTTCCATCTTCCCCTGCTGTCACCCATTTATTGGTTATTTTGTTCCACTGAACACAGGTTATGTCCCCTTCATGACCTTGCAATGTGTTCACCAATGTCATCTTAGACCCATCTATGGAAAATTTGCGGATATAAACCATCTTGTCACTCGAGGCATATGCAAATTCATTGCTGAAAAGGTAAGATTAAAAACATTTATGAGACCTTTGTACATCTTTAAACAAAATGAAAGAATCAAATGACATTCTAGAGGAATTCTAGTTTTGAACATTGCAATAATTAAATACATATGTTCTTCCATTTCTGATGATCGCCTTGTGAGGATTAAAAAAGGTATCTCCCCCATTATAAAGACACTTGCCACACCAAGGTAAAGCTTGTAGTGCTTGGCAACAGACAATTGTAATTTCAGCGGAAAAGCCTGGGGTCTGTAGGTTGCAGGCCCCAAACAATGTCCAGGGGAAATAAATTGATCCTTGGACAATATAATAAGCGGATTTCCGTGGATCTGCAGAAAATGTCCATGCCTAACTACAGGCAGATATAGGAAGCTGTCATGATACTCACTTGCAGGGACAGTACACCATGTCCAGAATGGCGCCGTCACAAGCCAGTTCCAGATTATCATTGCCGATGTACGAGTTCTCACTGCGGAAGTTGTCATGGAGACTGAAAATTCAAGGAAGTAATAAGTTTTATGAACCATAAAACTATCAAAATTTATTTCTAAGACAACCAGGCCTGCATTTCACAAATTGGTCATAATTTAGTCCAGGCATACAACAGGGTGCACACCATCCTTCTACTGTAGAAGGAAATTACGCAAAGCTCCACTTACACCCGGCCTACCTGCAAGACCCTTTCATGCCCCAATAATAATGTGCAAATTACTATATCGCTGAAATACTGTTAAAAAAACAACAACTCCAAATTGCTCACACAATTCAAGAAACTTATAGTTAGTTGCAGCAGTTTTATTCATTATGAGGCATATCAAATTTAGTGTGTAACTTTATCTGTTATAAACCTACATTCCTTCTTCTAAATCCCAGATACATATACGACGATCCCAGCCGGCAGTTAGCTGGAAAATAGCAGTAGCAGAAATCAGAAACATAGACAATTGCTTGTGAGGTACATGTCTGAGGAATAACAGGTGACTTACAGATTTTCTTTCCCTTATGAAATCATTTTGAATATAGGAATTGTTCACGCCAATGATATCCATTGTAGAGGTACTTACCACGAACGTACTGTTGAGCTTGTGTTCTCTTCCCACCACTATCATACTGGTCACACAACTCATGTGCTCAGAGAACACATACCTGCACACAAACCCTGCCACACGATTGGTTACCGAGTCGCTCTCCTGCAAAATAATCATACATCAGCAATATATAAATAAGTGAGTTTGGCTGCATCTATATTTCTAATTCTCAATATAACATGCTTTGACACAACTTGCAATAATATACAAAATTATTTCTAAAGGTATCCAGTCATCTTATCTCTTAATTTCCCCCTCGGATTAAGGTATTTTCTGAAAATTAGTTATCTCCAAAGCAGTATTTCTATCTGCATTTCCATTTGATCTTTACATAATATACCTCATATTACTTATTAATGATAAGTTGTAGATACGGTTTATTAATGTTGTCATATCCATGATGTTTTATTAGTCACATAAATATATTATAATACATTGTTTTCACATTCACCATTTCTATTTCATACCAAATCTTGTTACTTTACATTTGCTTCCAAATCAGTGATTCGTATTCATTTTGGTCAAAGTTATATTTAAAAGTACGACAGGAAACTGACCCTGTGTTGAGGGGAGGAGGTAGGCCGGAGAAGGTCGGAGTTGGCGTCCAGTAACACGGAGTACTTGTGGATCAACGACTCCAAGTCCTGGGGCTTCATGCTCTTCAGTATGTGTACTGCTGCCTCATCGAAGCCCCACACATCTGACACATAAGCCCAGTGATAACAACAGCCAATGGCTATGTGGAAAGATTCGTAACACTTGCCCATTAGAAACACTAGGGCTAGGAAAAATTACATGAGATCTATAACCTATTAGTTGAAGATTAGGTGCTATATAAATACATTATTATTATTATTATTATTTAAAAACCTCTTCTAAGAACTATTATTCAAAGTATGATGAGACAGAAAATGTGTATATTTGACTGATACTCACAAACATTGCTATCTTCTGAAGCAGCCAATATGAAGTCTAGATTCTCGACAAATACAATTTTGAGTATCGCAGTATTGGGATGGTTGTGCATTGAAACCTGTTGAGAAACAAACAAACATCACAGTAAATGTTTGCTTCATGAGATATTGGTTTGTTAAAGGCGTAGTGACTGGTGGTGTTTTACTTACTGGAGGTATCATTGGGTTTTTAAAGGCACAGTGACTGGTGGTGTTTTACTTACTGGAGGTATCATTGGTTTGTTAAAGGTGTAGTGACTGGTGGTGTTTACTTATTGGAGGTATCATTGGTTTGTTAAAGGCATAGTGACTGGTGGTGTTTTACTTACTGGAGGTGTCATTGGTTTGTTAAATGCACAGTGACTGGTGGTGTTTTACTTACTGGAGGTATCATTGGTTTGTTAAAGGCATAGTGACTGGTGGTGTTTTACTTACTGGAGGTATAATTGGTTTGTTAAAGGCATAGTGACTGGTGGTGTTTTACTTACTGGAGGTATCATTGGTTTGTTAAAAGCGTAGTGACTGGTGATAGTTTTTTCCTTGTGAAGCAGTGATGAAGATGTGTCTCCGCGACGTTGTGGGGGCTGTATGCTGGACAACACCTGACTCTCGATCATCAGCTCTCGAGCTTTGCTCCCCACACGACGTTTCTTCTTTAACTTCAAGTCGCTCAAAATGATGATCTCCTTACTGAAATGAAGCACAGATTACTTAAACCCTATTTTATTCACATTTTATTCAAATATAATTTATTATGAAAAATTATTGAAACCTGCTCCTGAAGTAAACATTCTTCATATTAGATAATTTCATAATGTGGCTATCAGTTTCATTTCCTGTAAAAATTAGGATAGGATATAATTTATAATACTAGTATGCAAAATAATATGGCAAAACAATACCAGATTGTTTGTGGTTCATTCATAATAATTTTAATAGATGATATAGCTTAGTGTAATAGATGTCCACTTATAATTGGTACATACCTATACATGAAACGGTTAGACTGCATTCGTTCCCATTTTATTATGACACCTTCATTGTTACCAGAAAACATCAGAATCGGTGCTTTTTGAGCTGAAAATCAGAGATAAAAATCAATATGTATTTTAGAACATTATAGACCATGATAATATTATTTAATTACTTAAAAAACCTCTGACAAATTTCACTGCCTTAAAATGACAAACATGAATAAGTATCATACATTTAAATATTTGATCAAAAACTTTGAATTAACTACATTGTATAAAAAATGAGACCTGGACTAGGTCTACACATGGTATTAAACACTCACTATAACACAGACTGTCGAACGACGTCCTGCACTTGAGCGCAGTGATGCAGCCGGATGAGTGGTACTTGAACACCACCAGGTGGCGCCGACTAGTGGAAGCTAGAGACAAAAAATAATAAATCGTATTATTACCATCACAGCAGCAATTTATCATAGGCATGTTGAAGACTCACACAGGTAAGTTGATGAATAATAATTATTTTTTAAAATTTGATTTCTGACTGTGATGTTAAGATAGTTTTGCTGCCAGGTTTGTGGGGGATGTCTGCAGAAGTACAGGAATGCCTGCAGATGTGCTGGAATGCCTGCAGATGTACAGGGATGTCTGCAGATGTACAGGGATGTTTGCAGATGTACAGGAATGCCTGCAGATGTACAGGAATGCCTGCAGATGTACAGGGATGTCTGCAGATGTACAGATGCTGTACTGACCTACCACCTGGTTCAGCTCAGGGAAGAACTTGAGGATCTGGAGGTGGTACTTCTCCTCCTCAAGGTCCTGGAAAGTTCCAATGAAGTCCGACACCTGAACAGAGACGTCGCAGACTGAATGTGCTGCACATTGCAACTAAGATGGGAAGGTGATAACACGAGATGTGAAATCATTAGGTGGTGTTAAAAGATGTGTTGTATAATACAGCTTGTAGACACGTCCATAGACACGTTCATAGATACGTTCATAGATGCGTTCATAGACACGTTCATAGACACTTTTGTCTCTGGAGAAGCTTCAACATATGAGTTCCATTTGAACATTAATAGTAAAATGAGTAAATAAGTCAATATTTCTAATATCTAAATATTAAAAGAGGTATTGATATCAACTTTAGGACAAAAATAATAAAGAGTATTGCTACTGGCACAAATACATGACAAGGTTTCCATAAAATAAGCAGGAGTAGATCTACAGTCTGTCATACATGGCAATAGTGACTCACATTTTCCCCTGACTTTGGGTCAAAGAGACTGGCATAGGAAGTGCCCCCGGCAGCCCACACAGTCTTGTTGCGAGGAACATAGCAGATGCCAGTCACTGTAGACAGGAAGTTGTCCAGTTTGTGTACAAGTTTGCCATCGATAGTCCAGATCTTAACACTCTTGTCAAATGAGCCAGTCAGGATCCTACACAACAAGCAGTAGTGTGACATTCACATTCATAAATATTTCGACTTTAAATATATTAAGTACAATGCAGAGAGCATTATTAATTCAACTTAATACTATAGAAATGGAAAAATACAATGAATAGGAAATTGTAAATTAGAAAATTTAATCAAAAACATGAATATACTATAGAAGAGATCAATGACTAGACATGGATTTTACAATGAAAATCAACTGCTATTTTTCATTTTCAAATGACATTAAGAATCTATAACCGCAAATTTATTGATATGTACTCTTTAACTTTATCATTGTTATTTCATATCTCACCATATGTTATTTTCATTGTCCTTGGCTAGGATCAGACAGCAGATGCCAGCATCATGGGCAGGATAGTTTCTAAGACATAGAAGAATACATACACATCTATACTATTAGTTACCAGCGGGATTTCTGGGGTTTACAGGTTTTTACAAGCCAAAATTTCTTGTATACCCCAAGACCGAAGGTCGAGAAGTGTACGAAAAATTTCGGCTTGTAAAACCCTGTATGCCCTGGAGATAATGCTGGCAATGTATTTATCAAAATCGTAATATATATACATACTTTTAAGAAAGCGAACTTGTGAATATTCATGCAGAATGTCTTTCTAACGTACAAGTTGAGGACGGCTGCCGTGACGTCACATTGACATATGAGGTCACAACTTTTAACTATGACAAAACCAGGGTGTACGACCTTTTCCAGGACACCTCTGAACCAATCAAATCACTAGAATTGTCGGATATTTTGGAAAACGTAGTTTACTGATAGGTGCATGACACTATATGAAGCTTAATCTGCTAGTCTGTGTGGAGTGGTAAAGTGTATTCAAAGCTATCTTTTTCTTTGGATAAAACAGGACCATGCATTAACCCTCTCCATGCTGAAGGCAACCGGAGATGCCCTAGAGCGCTGGGCTTGTGCCTAATCCAGCAGGGGGAGGGTTAAATTCATATTTGTTACTAAATTTTCCTTCAAATTTTGCTTTCTATATACATGTACATGCCTATCTCTCTAAGCTGTTCATTGTGGTATGTACCAATCCATAGTTTTCAGTGCTCCGAGCATTCGTTAGTATAGAGTCATGCACTTTATAAACAGTGATAAATGGACTATTAATGTTTATTCATTTACTGGAGGATTACATAGATCTAAGCATGTCAATGTCAGTTCTTAAAGGTCCCCATGGTCCATTTAGAATTATCTGTGGATTGTTATGTGCTCACATGCTGACAGCC
Organism: Lepetodrilus schrolli; assembly: GCA_032361225.1. NCBI lineage: Eukaryota > Metazoa > Mollusca > Gastropoda > Lepetellida > Lepetodrilidae > Lepetodrilus > Lepetodrilus schrolli. The sequence continues at coordinate 4,201 of JAUTBT010000783.1, read as the reverse complement.
TCCAAACTGTTGTCTCCAGTGTATGACGAGTCGTAGATCACCAGTCTCTGATCATAGCTGACAAGAAGAAGAATAACATGAATACTTTAATACTTTAAGAAGAATAACAAGAATTACTTTAACATGAATATGACAATTACAAGCCTCTGCAGGTCATAGTTGAGAATCAAAAGTAAGTGAATGAATTCAATAATGTCTCAACTACTACTGCTCAGTAACCTACTTTCTGCTGCAGACAATCACAGCTGCCCATGCAATTTTATTCAAAAGGAAGAAAGTGGCTATACTAGCGCAATATTCCATCAATAATAGAATAAACATTTAGGAAATACATTTGATGTTTTAATATGCATTTACGATGTAACAAAAAAAATGAAATGGTTGATAAAAGCTCATTACTGAAATGAGGCAACTATGTATTAATGTGATTCAATATTTGTTAAATATGGAGATGGGGTGGTGCACTACAAAATGGGGTCATTGCAAGGCTTAACCACTCATACCTCTTTAACAATATCCACAAAAAGTACTCAGAAAATCATCTGATTGCATTTCCTTTTCTGCTGTATACCATATACATTCCAGCAAAGTGAAAGCTGAATGGTTGTCGTAATACCTACCCTGCCGAGTAAACACGAGATTCGTGACAGATTAGACTCTTGACGATATCCGTGTGTTCTTTGGCGATATGTAGGACATGGCGGTTAATGACGTGGCCACATTCCCTCTCTGGAAAATAGCAGGAATACGTGAGTGTAAGAGCTTAATTGTATTGACAGTAATATGTCACAGAGAACCATCACAGTATTGACAGTAATATGTCGAAGAGAACCATCACAGAGAATTGAAAGAAACAGTGTATTGTCATGTATCAGTATATTCAACAACAACTATTTTGAGATATGACTGATTTACTGGAGTTTCATATTGCTTTTACACAAGCTTTTTATTTTGGGTCACCCATATGCTCAATGTTGTTCTATATTTTATTTATTATAAAGACCGATTGCAACATGGGATTTTGATGAACTGATCCAGATATATTTGTATAGGGGAACATAGTAAATTTACAACCATGTTTTTCAAGAGACATACTTTAAATGACATGTTTATGATATATTTGTTTTCAATTTCAGGGGTAGGGATGTGAGCACTAGCCCCGCCAGTTCTACCTTCATCCAGACCGTACACGCGTATGCCTGCGTTGACTCCGCACACCAGCTGGTGGCGCCGAGGATTGATCGCCATCGAGTACACCGGCATCCCGATCTGAAACCATCGACACATCAGTACATGAAATGCACGGCCATTAAAGTCACAAAGACCTGGGATAACAACAGACCCTGTCATGACTATTAAAAATAGCCCAAAACAGAAATATCAAAGATATTCTGCAGTATTGACACTTTAACCCTCTCTCTGCTGAATTAGGGACATGTATTGCTCTTTGGGGCATCTCCAGTTGCCTCCAGAATGGAGAGGGTTAAAGGCATACAATCACAGTTTGTTGACATACTTCATGGTCATTGATATTTCTACCTGAAAGTCTGTAGATTTGATTTGTTTACACAAGTATATTGGACAACAAGCTACATTTTCTGCATGTCCCACTGTTTTCAATATTTTCATATTTCATGTATGTTTTGTCACACGACAATATGTAAGACAATTTAAAAGACATAAATAAATGTATACTTCAGTAGAGGGGAACGACAAATAGGATTATGTTGCTCACTGTTTCTAGTAAAATTATTTGTGATTAACTATGATACATAGTAACCAGAATTAATGTTAATTATAATAATAATAATAATAATAATAATAATAACAACAATGGATACTAATAATGTGCGAGATCTACATCCAAAAGGATGCTCAAAAACCTGCATATGAGGCAATGATATGAGAATGAAACTGCAGATGTTGTCAAACACATACACCTGGTTCCCACTCGTAGAGGACCATATTAACACAGTATACTGACCTGTATCTTGTCCACCACGCCCCCACCAGACCCCCAGGCTACTATGAAGCCATCATTGGATGACGACAACATCAGCTTCGCAACATTCCTGTGAAACAATACAAAAACAAATTAGAGAACATATTTCTCCTTTTTTTTAAAAACTATCTATGAGATACGTACAACAATTAAGTTTTAAATGTCTTTCTAACAAAGCTTATTGTTATGTTTTCAAAATATATACACATATGTGAAGATTATAAAACAGTTTGAAATATAATCCTTTCTGTTGTTTGTTTTTTATTTAAAAATAAATGAATTATTCTCCATAATTTCAAAATAATGCTTGAGAAATAAAATTCCAATTAGGATTACTACTAAATGTCCAGGAAGCTTCAACTCATTATAATGTTGTCAAATTATATAAACTACAATAATGGGAGTACAAGCTATGAGTCATGGTGTATACTCAAGTTACCAGTAGAGGAAGTCTGTGACCCAGCCCTTGTGTTCAGAGGACGTCTGTAACAGCTTTCCCGTCTCCGCTTCCCATGCCTTTATCACCCCATCTGATCACAAGAAAATAAATATAATTCACATATTTGATTTTTATTGGTAATTTAAATTATTTTATTTTATTGCTTTGCAGTAGTTTTTAACATACTTTATTGTTTTGGTTTAGGTTAGAAAACGTTAATTTGTTGCTTCCTGTTATATTGAATGCAGCTGGAAAGGGTATCTAGATATGACCTAAAGAACAGGTAAATATTAAATGTAATTAATCTAGCAGAGAGAAGATTGTCTTATTTGTACATGACTAAAATACTTTTGTCAAAGTTATTTTATCCTGCAGTAACAATACTATTTATTGTATTTAGTTAAAAATATTATAATTTACATACAATAATATATGACGAAGAAGTTATTTTATTAATGCCAAATTACAAACTCGGATAGAAGGCTGCATTTGTAGACGTGTCATGTACAACTTAGATTTGACAACTTTACCTTCACACCCCATTAAAATCTCCCGCCGGCTGGGATTGTAGCCAAGTGCTGTGATAGATCTCGTATGAGTCTCACGCACGACATATTGTTTTTCCATCGCCATGTTGACGAGTTTTTATTGGCGCCAACTATTTACATCGCTTAGCATGTTGCTGAATGGGGTGCAGTAGGAACAGCATGTTTTGTCACATTACAAAACTACATTTTGTAAACACCTCACATGGTCCGCCATTGTTGTATATCTTGACAACAACGCATGCGCGCACGCGGATTTCAGCGCTCTTTCCCGTCAGGTGTAATCGGGAGTTTCCGTTTATCGACAATATGAATGAGATAATTAAAGCTACATAACATATTATAATAATTTTTATTTAGACAATAGATTATCAAGGACCTAGTCTGTGTCACACCTGTCTCACCGGAAAATAATTTAGAAGGTAAAGCATTTTATCGACTCCTTCTGAGTCCTTTCATATATAAATATAATACCAATCAATATAATTAATAATTTATAATTTAAACTATTTACTTTCACACTTTGAGACTATTGATAGTCTAATAACGACCCATTTCATTATGTACTTGTTCTGTAGCGTCATATTATGTACACATGTCACCACACACACGTTTACGTAGGAGAAATCGCGGATGTAAAATCAAGCAATGTTGCTATTCAACGCAATCAACAGATACCATCTCTGACAATCATAATCAATAAAGTTCTTGAACCGGCTAAGTTTCTAATAACGTAAACATTAGATAGTAAGATGCCTAGGATTTTGTTAAAAACAAAATAATCTAGATCTAGAAGAGAATATATATCATCTTTACATATGCAATTTATCAACCCACGATAGGCAATGGAATAGCAATCTGACCGTCTCAATGTTGTATCTATGTAAAGTAAACTATATAATGTGAAAGTTTACCTAAATATACAATATCTCAACCTAAATTAATAAACCTCATAGGCTACTATATATGCTATTGATAAATGGATACACATTTCTTCTTTTATTTTGCAGTATACAGTATATTGATGGTTGTATAGTTCCAAATGCCATACTCAGTTTGCAACAGCATGTATAAACATATAGTAATATACTACTATAGCGATATAGCATAACATTTCGTAAAATTATTCTAAGTCATGATATATAAAACACACACACACACACACACACACACACACACACACACACACACACACACACACACACACACACACAC